>VWPW01008808.1:229249-300893 GCA_013389825.1 Crypturellus undulatus | reverse complement strand
ACGGGGCGCGGCGGGCCGGGGGTTTCCGCAGGGGGCCGGGCAGGGCGGACAAGGGCAGGGCGGGCTCGGCGCCGGGCGAAGGTGCGAGGTGCGGGGTCGCGGGGCCGCTCGCGCTGAGCGCGTTGCTGTGCGCAAGGGGGCTCCGAGGGCTCCGCTCGTTGTTGAGGAAACATCTCGTGCGCGCTCATCGGCGGTTTGTTGCTCTCGCCCAGACGAGGCGTCTCTGAGGTGATTTCGGAAGTATTTCCGTCTGCCTTCATCCGAAAGTATTTCTGCATTTGAAAGTATTTATCCTTATCTGGACTCACTTAAAAACAGATTTGCAGCTTTCAAGGCAGAAGGGGCGATTGCAGTAATGCAGCTGAATTCTGCCTTGGTCCAGGACTGACATTTTCAAGATGCGCGAGTCAAGCTACTTGCGAAAACTGCTGCTAGTAAAATTATCGTATATATCGTGTATGTATTGTTAGCGAGGAAGATACATCAGCCTCATTGATTCCAGGTGTTTCCTGTTGAGAAACTTGCAGTCAGACCATTGGTTCTGGAGACGTGCGGCCCCTTGCCCGTGCGCCCTGCCTGCTCCGCTGAGCGCGAGCGGCGCTGGTGCGGTGCAGCGGAGCCCGAGCAGCGTGGCAGTCTGCGCACGTGCTCCTCTGGGCTCGCTCCTCTGCAAAACTGATGCTCCTTGGCGTAACTGACGAAGCTCTGCAGGGTATAAACTGCCCAGCCGGAGGCCTCGCAGGGCCGCCCGATGCGCCGAGCGGAAAGGCAGATTTGCTGCCTGTTGTGCTCGCAGTTTGCACCCCCAGGCACGTATAGCAGATCGGGGTGCAGGGTACTTAGAGAGAGACCTGGGAGAACTGGCAAGAGTCTGGGTGAGGGCCTGATTCCAGCCACCTTTGCCGTTCCCTTGTTGGAAAACGTGCAAGATCCAGAAACATTGTACAAAAATGTGGAAAGGTCATTGACAGGCAATACACGCTGCTTGTGGTTCTTCCATTTGATGAGTTTTCATGGAAATCTGTATTTCTTTGTGGTTTAAGTTTCACATTATTTCTAACTTGCAGTCGTTAATGAG
Organism: Crypturellus undulatus; assembly: GCA_013389825.1. Classification (NCBI taxonomy): domain Eukaryota; kingdom Metazoa; phylum Chordata; class Aves; order Tinamiformes; family Tinamidae; genus Crypturellus; species Crypturellus undulatus. The sequence goes on along the minus strand of VWPW01008808.1, from coordinate 299,815 downwards.
TCGTTTAGTAAACTTTGGAGACAATGCTGCTCTGAGCTATTATAGCTGGCGGTTGAGCTGAATGCACTCAGTTCCTGAATATGCCATTTGCATTGTTGCTGGGTATTAGAAGTACAAAAAGTAATGTCACGTGTGGCAGACGCAAATATTTGACCTAGGTACCTCACGTTGCATGTACAAAATAACATTTTATCATGACATCCTTTTAAATTGCGGTTAATGGGGAAGAGAAGAAGCAGTCCTGAAAGGAATTAGTGGCCCACGTATTAGGAGAAGATGTTCGGGTGCTCTTCACTACTAACTAGCAGGGGGCTATTTCCTAAGAAAAAAAAAAAAAAAAAATCAGCTACTCTCTGCCAAATGAACCACATAAAACTCCTAAGTCTCACCAGAAATCCGTGAGGTGGAGGGAATGCAAAGCAGTTTACTTTTGCAGTGGGAGAAGAACCAAGGCCTTCATTTGGAAGACAAAATGTGGAACATGCTTAGAAGCAGGAAGAGGGAATTAGGATATTCTAGTGCATTCATTTATTTTCTTTTAACCTGAAAGGAAATGTCAAATCTAGCACCATCAAAATAAAAGTTATGGCCCATCTTCATAGGCGCAGAAAATGATCACGCTTGAATTGGGAGTTGGCCACTGCTTGCCCTGATGACGGGAAGTGACTCACTTCCCTTAAGGAGTAACTACCAGAATGTGATCAGACCTAGGTTTTGGTGTACTTTGTGGCCTATTTTGAAAAAGTATTTCTTAAATACTTCCTGTTAGGTCAAGGATATTGATTATTTCTTCAAATGATCGCTTTTGAGTAATGCCAGCTTTGATTAACTTCTTATTTCAATACGTCAAAACAAGCCCTTAAAGTGGTGGAGTAAAATGCTTGGTAATCTTCAATGCAAGTAATGTGTCCCTACAAATATACAAATAACAAAAATACTGAATAAGAAAAAAAAAATAGGTCTGTCAACTGCAGACAGAGAAAAGCTCTTTATCAGAAATTTGCCTTGAAATAGCTGCTGAATACACTCATACCTCTTTATAGAAATTTCTGGAATTTTTATAGGAATTTTTGGAAAAAAAAGGAAAAGAAAAGGAAAATCAAAAGAAGTTCCTAAGAGATATTTATGGTGATCTTAAAATCTGATTTGAGTATTTTGAGTAGTTTTTGCAATTTTGGAGTGGTTCAAAGCAGCTAGATATTTTTTTCTGGGTAAACTGGTGTTTAGAGCTCCCTTACATCATTGAAGTATAATATAAAGTATTTGGCATGTAGCGTCCTTCCATCCTTCATTCCCTCCCTCGCTCCTTTTATGGTCTCTTGACATTTCTTATTCTTTCCCACCCCTTCCTATGCAGATCATTTAAACTGATTTCTTTTTATCTTTCCCTACTGGTAAATTTCTGAGGTTTTTCCCTTTTTTTTTTTCTGTTTTTTTAGACTTTGTGCTCAGACGATTGTTCTGATAAACAGAACATAATATAACCCCTAAAATTAAATATACTTTTTAGGGAAATAATTCTTCCAATATATAAGGTACATTTGAACAAGTGTCAAGATGTGTTCCTGTGGTGTGTGTTGCACTTCAACAAATTCAGATACTATCAACTGTGTTTTGGAGAAACAGCAGCTTTATGGTGTTTTGTGCCCCAGAAGCTGATGCTTTAATGGCAGATTCAGACCTTAGGGTTGCCCCAGCTCCCCAACTCTCTGCTTACATCTGAGAAGTAGTCATGTTGTTTATTTGCTGCACATTACACGTCCCTGTAACTTTTTTCAGTTATGATGTAGTGGAAAGTTTGGTCATCCTTATTTGAGATAAAATACTGGCTTTATAATCAAAGACAATGAGTATGGCTTCAAATTAGTTACAGATTTTTTTTCCTTCTTTGCCTCCAGCATCTTTAGATCACAAGATCAGGGGGAGGAAATAATATTCTTGGTTGCGCAGAAGTTAAGATGGTGTTTTGGCAGTTAAGTGAACCAGCGAGGTTCCACCAGAAGTTTTTACACTCCTTTCCCAGGAGTCCTTTCATCAAAGCAGAATTCCCTTTTCTAGCTCGAATGCACCCTGACAGCACCTCCCCTCCAGCCTGCACGAGCCCTGGGCCGTGAGACGCCGACTGACAGAGGGGTCAGTTAGATGTTCCAGCAGGTTTAAAGTTCAGAATACTGAGCTTGAATTAGAAGCTGATAGATAATAAACATGTAGTCGATAATATACAAGTCAACTTACTAATTTTGAATGGGCTTCAGGTGCTGTGTTTTTGCACTGATCTTTGAAGTTGTCCTTTAGAATAAAGCTGTCTCTTTTGTCTTTTTTTTGTAAGTAGTAATACCCAGTATTTCCAAGGTGATCTCGACTTAAATGAGACAGGTCTTGCTGCAGAAGGCAAATGTTAGGTGGATTATCAAACAAATGTATACCTTTTAAATGCTGTGTATAAAAGCGATGGTTTAGTTTCGATTTTGATTTTGTTTGGAAACTAAGGTGGTTTAAAAAGTAAGAGTATCAGATCTTAAACATATCTTACACTGACTTCAGAGTTGTTGCAATGATTTCAGAGTTATCTGCTTTGCAAATCACAAAACCCTGAGTTGGTTTTGCTAAAGTATTAAAATTCACATTAAAGATTAAATATAGAGATGATACCGCAATCTGCATTATTTCCAAGACATTTTCATTAACTGAAATTTTGTTTCCTAATAAGTGAACTTCAGTGTTGAATACGATTGGCTTAATCTAATACCTAATGTTTATTCCAAAAACAAGGTTGGTTATCTTTATATCTTTTTAATATTTAGTTTGGAAGTTCCATTTCTATGGTAGAATCAACAAACTTACAACTCTTTATCATTGCTGGTGTAATAGTTGCTAGTAACATTTATTCAGACACATTTTTGACTGAGAGTGATGGTTGTTAAATCATTTGGAGTGTAACCCATGAGGGCAATGGGTGCGTTCAGCCCACATCCATGCAGCGCGTTCTACCTCTGTGCCTAGTGGCCCTGGAATTCAGTGCAAACTGCGAGAAATGGCTTGTTGTAGGAATTCTGTGTTTACGCTCTGCGTCACTGGGGTGATTTGTCTTGTGTGGTGACTATTTAAAATGAGCTATCTTAAATAAATACTGACTGTTGTATCTACATTCTGTTGTGCTGGATTGTGTAAGGGACGATGAGCTTTGCCAGGCTTTGGTCACTTTGAGCATAAGAAAGAAGAGAAGGTCTGTGGCGCTTCACATACTTTTTGCTATTTTTCCCTCCTAAGCATTAGCATGTTCTCTAGCAATGAAAATAAACTATTGCTGTGTTATCTAGCCTCTGGGAAGAGTTGGATTATAGAATTCATCCATATTATCTCTGAGTTTGATAAGTGGAAAAACAATAGCCTTATGCCTACTTTTTTATTTTCATGGAAGAAAGGTTTTGTTATTTACTTAATTTTTGCTTTAATATCACTGCTTGATGGGAACATGTCTAAGCAATGTGCTTATTTTTTAGGAAGTGGTCTCAAAGAGCACCTTAGGAAATGTAAGAACATTTTGAAAACTAAGTACTTGTAAAGAAAAGTGATCACTTTCCAGTGACTCATGGTTTTGCATGTTTTGTTTTATTTCTTTTAGTGTCTCCATTTTATATTTATAAGTTAACTTTCTGCTAATCAAATATTTGGGTAGGGGGAAAAAAAGTTTTTCTTATTTGGTAATTGGCTTGCAAAAACTTCCTGGGGCTCCAGTATACTCAATTTTCTCTGTCCTAAATTGCTGAACTGAAGAAAAGCCATAAGGATAGTCCAGATTGTTCCTCTATGTAGATAAAATATTTTAAGCTAGGGAGAACATAAATTATATTGAATAAATAACTTATGAGGGGAAAATATCAGTTACTAGTAATGGATTTTCAAGCGCTTCATCCTGTCCAGGGAATATGTATGAAACACACACAACCTGATAAAATTGTCTGACAGTCATATTAAGTTATGAAGTTGTAAGAGATCCTAGAAAGGAAAGAAAATGCTTTATCTATTATGGGAAAATTTTAAGGAGATGATAATCTTGATGAAAAACTTGCTAAAGAGGGTGGACTTTATGAAACAAAATTTCATGACATCTCAGTGATTTGGAAATATGATGTCTAGAGATACAGATTCTCTGTGAAAATTTATTTCTCTTTAGTTTATAACTGAAATAGACTTCTTTAGACTCAATTCTCATTATTATAATAGTGTCACTTTGAATTTGCTGAGTAATCCTGAACTATCAAAAATATATTTGGATTGTTGCAAAACATTATACTTGCCTGAAGTAATTAATTTTTGTCTAAAATAACGCTACAGATTTGAAAGTTAATTCAAAAAATCCTGAAAAAAAAAACATATTTCACATGGTCAAAACAGTTCTCTGTCAGAACTGCTGGATAAATGGTATGAAGCAGTCCTGTCATAAATATGTCACAGCTGCCACTCAGTCTCTAACAGAAATAAAATCCCACTTCCTTCTAAGTCTGGGGAAATTTTAGGATGGAATGAAATTACTGGTCCTACTCTAACCTTGTTGAGGGGAAAAAAGTTATCTCTGTCCTGTTTTCCTACAGATGACACGGTCATAAAAAATGTTGATCTTTATATTGGAAGTTAGCCACTAAAATAAAAAATCAGCCTGAGTTCCTGTATCTCTCACCATGTTGATGTTGAGACTGGAAACCTTTTGTTATTTAGCAGCTCTATTTTAACCATAAATGGTGAGTTTAATCGCAGAGCATTATATTGTTGTCAGGATAGCAAAATGCTCCTAAAATGTTTAACTTTTTTGTTACAGTGTCTGGAGAAAATAGCTACTACTTGACTTACTGAAAGCATTCTAGTTCTATACATAGTTCTGAAGGGAGTTTTTGTTGTTCTTTTTTTTGCTTTGAGGAAAGAAGAGGAAGTTGCTGTTACGCTTATTACTATCAAGAAAGCAGCATATTTTTGTAAGATGCACTAAGGTTTTCTTGACCTCTCCAATATCATGTGGTCAGCTAATATGTTATACTGATACCTAATACATTAGATGTGGATAAAGCAACTCCATCTTTACATACCTACCGGAACATTTTGTAGATTTTGGAAGTGATGGAAGTTAGCTATGACTTACTGAATCAACTGCTGATATGTTACTCTCTAAATAGTTAATATATGCAAACATAAAAGCAGGTAAAGGTCCGGATGAGCAAGTACCCTGTAATTAGGCTACTTTAGAGTGTCCATAAATAGGTATGAATTTTTAACATGTTCCTGATACCTTGACAGACTTGCTGATAGAAGAGTATTTGGTTTGTATATTTGTTAAGCTGTGTTTTCTTTCAATAATAATAATAAAATTAAATCATAAAATAATTGTCAGATCTTGCGGAGAAACATTTTTCCATCTTTGTTTTGTTTCACATTCCTGTTAAGTGGGAGCACAAATCCAACATTTTATGAGCTGAATGTTAATTGACTCTTATATTTTCTGCTTCTTTACAAGACGAAAGAAAAAATGGCAAAAATTATTTGTAGTAATTTGGGACTTTTTTAGGATATTGCTTGCAATTTAGGCTTTATCATTTTTCTGGAATGATTGGAATGATTTTGTAAACAGCTATAGGAGTTTAGGAAAAAGTGGAACTTAATTGTGCTTTTTATGAGATAAAATTAAGAAGTGACTGCATCCTTCAACTTCTTGTATAGTTAAAGCTTTCTCCAGCTTCTGTTCCTTTTTTCTTCAGCAGTTGACAATGTATTGATAAGTGAGTATTTCTTGTTTAGAGATACCATTCTAGAAACGGTTTGCATAATACTGTTCTATTTTCATGAATTTCAGTCACATTTGTGATTTAAATCTTTGTGAATTCAATTGATTCCTTTCAAGTACTACCATTTAATTTGTCATCCATAAATGTTTTTCATAGTACTTCCATGTATTAGGCTATTATCTTGTTGAAGAGAACAAACTCTGCAAATTACTTTTTTCTGAAGCTTTTGAAAGCTTCTAAAAAGTGATATATAACATAGAATAATAGCATGATTGTAGTTAACCTCTGAATATTAGAGAAATTTGTGTAATATGGGCTGTGACTTTGTTAAATTAGTCTGCAAATGGCCATATTACTCAATGATGTAGAAAGCATGCTGATTGCTACTGAATGCTTTTGTACATGTTTTACTTTTGGTATGGCTGTACCAAAATTTTTATTTTGGGTGGACAGGTAGATAGTTTAAGTCACTCAAAAAGACAGCTTTGGTGGAAGAATGAGGAGGATAACTGGAGAATGGATGAGAAGGAATATTGAATATGAAGTCAGCAAATACATATAGGTAGTAAAATACTATCTATTTAACCTGTTGAAGTTTTAAGTTTTAATTGCCATCTGAGATATTTATCCACTTCAAATAAACTGGATAGAAGAGAATATTGGAATCCTGAATACTTACGAAAACATCATTTTTTAAAGCATATTCTTGATTACCTCAAAGCGTGAAGAATATTGCAGAGCGATGTTCTGTTTTCACAGTACCATGCGGATGATCTATCATCTCCAAAAATGGCTGTGATTTCGAATGAGAATCAGTATAGATAAGTGTTTCTGTTTTTTTTTTTTTTTTTTTTTTTTTTTGTATTCTGAACCTTTTAGGTGTTTCTCAGTTCTCTAGCATACTCATTTTGTAATCACTTGTGTTAAAAATTAGCAATAAATCCTATTAAAAGTGTATTTCTGTAAAGATCTTGTTTAAGAAGAAGTATAGGGATTATGAAGCCAGTTCTGCGTTGCAGTCATTGTAGAACAAGGTATTTTGAATTTTTTTTCTGTCTTGGACATCTGACAGGAAGTCAACATTTGAGACCTGTTACAAAATTGAGCAGAAAGGCCCTAAGACTGGAGTATATGCTGTTGTTAGGTACACAGGAAACTGTTAGAAAAACAATCCTATATTCTGCTCAAGAAAAAGAATTTTCTGTTTGTGTGTAGGTGATCAAGTTTGGGTAAGGAGCATTTGTTATTTTAATGGACTTCGAAATTTAATTTTAAAATGTTGGTAAAGCAAAGTTTTATGTGGCAACCTAACTTAAACACAGTGCATACCGTGTAACATCCTTTACACCTATATATTTTTATACTGTCCTTTATACAATGGTATATCCTATATCCTTACAGAATACTCTACCTATAGAGTGTAGTATACGTATAGTATACATATAGTATATATAGTATATGTCCTTATAGGTACAAAAACATGAAACAGAAACCCACAACTAAAAGTTCATTTATGACTTTGTATTAAATTTCACCAATTTATCTTACTGCTACATAATTTAGAAAACTAATGGTTATGGCATAAGACTGACATTTAGTGTTCTGTGTCTCAGACAAATTGGAGGAGGATATCAAAAAGCAGGTAAGAAAAGCACTAAGTATCTAATTAGTGAAGAGAAACGAATTCCAGGACTTGACCCACTACTGGCAAAGGAGTAAGAAATCTCAAAGAGCTTCAACTGTCTGATTGAGCCCCAAAATAAAAGTAAGAACTTCACATTTACTTCTGTCACCTAAAACTGCCACCAAAGGCGTTTGAGAACAGTGTCATAACATGAAAACATTTGGGGAAATTTCCCATGGTAAAGTATTTTGATGGCTTGTTGACTTTAAAGCCAATTGCATCAGGAAAATGGCATCTAGAATATTTGGTAAGCCCTCTCCATTGAAGTTCACAACTGGACCATAACTCTTTGTAGGGACAAAACTCTGAGCAATGTTTTAGGCCACAATAATGTGTGAAGTACTTAGTAGAATTTAATAATAGTATGTGAAAGTGACAGAATCGTTTGACTACTTGTCTGATGACCTAATACCTCATGACTCCTTTGAAAAGTGCATGTGATCTGAGGATGTCTGCAGGGGTGCAGAAGTGTCATATTAAAAACTGTGCACATCTGTAACATATACCATAAGACTATTTTTCTGCCCGCAGTAACCGTCCACCTTTAGTTAGCACTGAAGTAGGAAACTGATATTTTTTTCTTCTATATTCAGATAGGTGAACTAAGTATAAAATCTTTTTTGTATTAAGTATAAATCTTCTGAGGTTAGGCTGTAAAATGGAGGGTAATAAGCATTTTGTTGATTGCTGCTGTACTGATGGAGTGAATAGCAGTGACCCCTGGTTGATTTCCTCAGCTCTCTCAGAGTTCCCTTAAGAGCAGCAGCGCTCAAGAGCCTGACTGACTGGGAGGGAATTCAGACAGTTGGAGACGGTTAATGTTGCTGCAGGGTATTTTACTGTAAATAACAGGCCTTACATTTGTTTATGCCTTAAACCATGCTGTATTCTGATGAGAAATTTCAGGCTATGGAGTAAATAGTAAAAATATGTGTGCTGAATAATGAGAGGACGTCAGCTTGCCTGAGCTCCCACTTTGCTGATTTTGACTTCTGGGAGTCCTGCAGTGCTTTGGGCCAGCAGCAGATCATGGCACCTGGCCATTGGTCCCAAATGTTATGATCTTGTATCTGAGAAGTCTCTTTTTAATACACCAAGGATTGAAATAGCAAATAGCTATCTGTATAAATCCAATTATTTTTGTGCAATAGTAGTCTGTAATAGTTAAGTCATTACAGCTCACAGCAAAACCAGCCCCATAAAGTACAAAACTTAAAAGGAAACTTCTGACCTAAGAATGGTTTGAGGAATAAAAATTGCATAGTCAAGTGCTTCAAAAACATAACTTGGAATTTTTTTTTGTAATTATTTCAAGGTGTGGTATTTCCGCACAATTTAATCTTTAGTTTAAATGTGCATTGACTGAGTAGTTCTTCTGCTTAAAATATGCATCTTAAGGCCATACATAAAGCAGGCCAGGAAGAAAAATGAGTGGTATTTTAACAGCCCAACTTAAAAGCTGGGATGAAGTGAAATGATAAAGTAGTGAAGATATTCTAGCATAAATTGGTAAAATAACAAAATGTAATTCCAATACTGAAAGGAGACTTAACAAAATAACTTGTATTTCAGAATTAGCTGTTCATAGCTACTAAATGGCATCATATTTGAAAAAGAAAGGTTTTTTATTCTGATTTCATTCAGCATTATATGTATGTAGTTCACTGTTACTCTAACTAGCTGGTTGTATAGTGCATCTTGTGTGTATGATCCTCCCGTACTGCAGTTGCACAAAACTGCTTTCTTTTGCCCTTCTGCTCCATGAAGCCCTCCAATGGTGTTTGAATAATTGTACATTGTATTCTTTATTGACAGCAGAGATGTGTGGCTAGTTCTGTGATCCAGAGTCTACAGATCTTGGAGTAATGTCTATTTTGAATGAATATAAATCAAGCTGAAAGTAGTCTGATGCAGGAAAACACTGTTTGAAATATTAAACTTGTACAAAATATGAGTGAAATCAGTTTCTATACTTGAATAAAACTCACTGTGGAAAGAAAGGAATACTTGATTTCTGTTGTGTTTTGTGTTAATTTAAATGGGGAGTCTTTAGTAGCTGATACTGCTAGACTGTCGGTAAAATTTTACATAGGTTTTCTTATATAACACACATCCATCTTTATGTGCTTTTTTAAAACATTAAGATGAATATTCTTATGCATAGAAACTTCTCTCAGAGCAGACACCTGATTTTACTATCAGCTTATTGAATAAACTCAATAAAAAGAAGCTGCTCTAAAAGTAGTTTTACTGCTTGTGATTCACATCTGTTTTCTTACAGTGATTTTTGGAGAGTGCTAAATTCAGATAAATTTCTCCAACTTTTCCAGTAACAATTGCATTTACTTGTAGTATCCTGAATGGGTGAATTAGTATGCCTGAGCAATGTTTTCCTGTATTACTAATATACAGGTTATTATAACTGAAGTTTTCAGTGCTTAGAATTCCAAATCGAACTATTTCTTAAAAATAATTTGTTTCCTTTCATATATTGATATAGGGCTGATGAAAGGTGATCCATTTTCATTCTTGACCTTTTTTTTTCAGTGAATCTTCTGAATTTTCTTGGAAAAGTGCATAGCATAGAGATAATTGGAACATCCTACAGCTTTTTGTTTTTTTCAGCTGAACTATGCACTCCCAACTTCATCTCAGTGTAGTCTTGGTGAGAATTTCCTTATATACTGTTTAGATGTAAAATATGATAAATCCAAAGGCAGTATTTCTGGGGCATATTTTTATTACTTGGAAATACAGAATGTTAATTTTAAGTCTTAAATGTTATTATTGAGTTAATATATAATGATACTAAATCATATAGATGGTTTATTCTGAAGTTTGAAACACAGAACTATGGTTGTTAAAGCTGTTTTCGTAGCTGCTTTATTTTAATGATGATGTTCAAAGCAGATAGTTTGTATTTTCTAACCTTCCATATTTTTCTTGCTTTAAATTCCCTTTGTACCTACTTCTGTTTATGGATTCAACCTCTATCCTTAAACTGCGCAGCTAAAAAGTTACAGGTGAGCAATGGCTATCACCAAAAGAAAAAGAGACTTCAGAGAATATCATGAGTTTGTTTTAAAATTCCTCCCATTCTCTTCATATTGAAGGAAAAGTAGAGCTAACTTTATGAAAGGCATTAATGGTCTTAATCCTATGGGAAGCAATGAAAGTAAGATGAAGACAGTTGAAGTTATTTAGCTGTGGTTGATGACCAACTCAATGCACTTAAGAGCAGTGGAGGGCAGTCAGAATTTTTCAAAGGAGTTTATTATGGCTGTGTTTTTCCCCCATTTGGAATTACAAACCCAGGCCTGGAGTAGAATCCCTTTTCTAAAAGTGCATATTTCCAACAAATTCAAGGGAAGATGTATGAGCTAAATACATATAACTACGTGTTTACTACTAAACTACTATGGTTAACTTTTCTGTTTTTTTTTCCATAAATTATAATCTTAATTTTGATTTGTGATATCACATAACTATTTAAAATTTAGTATTTTTTTGTGGGGAAAGAAAATCAAATCAGACATGACTGTTGGGAGCTTTAAATAGAATAAGATTATCTATTAAGATTATTTAACAGGAAGAGACTGTTCATTATGTTATGTTTTTAGAGAACTTGTTTTTCAATTTATATCCAGGAAGCCTGTTCTCATATCAGTTCTGTGGGTGTTTAGAGGTATTGCTTATTTTGGTAAACTTGTAGAAACTCCCTAAGTACAGGTCCAAATTGTGTTGATAGGAAGGTACCAGTTCAGAGAATGCAACTCTTCTGCCTTGTGAAAACATCATTTTCATTTATGAACTGTGGGAAGTGAGAACTTTCAGCCCCTTCATGCTTGCTTTAATATATAAATTAGGAACATGTTTTTCAGAGCTAAAGTTTGGGGAATTCGCAGTGCTACTGACAAGTACAGACAAGTTGAGTGTCCTAGATTGAAATTCTAGCAGTAATTCGTGATAGCAATTAAAGCTCCTCCTTAGGTTAACTAAAGTAGTTAGCATAGGAAGTTGTAAGAAAGCATACTTTGTCAAGAGCGATACAATTAAGACATTTTACAGAGTATTTAAATAAATTTCAGTTTTTGTTTCAAATGTCTCAAGCTTTACTGACATAATGGTAAAGACGACTGATCACAGCACATTCCATGAAGTTTTTTTCCCCCACTTATTAATACACTTATAAAACCTTTGCAAGGAGAAGAATTCCCTGGTGACTGCTACTGCTGCCTTAATGGAAAACTTGAAGCCAGTAACTGTTAAGAAATTGATTAATATGAGTCAGCTGATGCATGTTAAAACCAGCATAAACTTTTCCAGTTACAGACTGAAACTACCGTATGCTGCTGTCACCTGCCACTCGCCCTCAGATTAGTCTTTTCCATCATCTTCCAAATATGAGCAGCAGAAGAGAGTCTTTATTTCTTTGAGCCTCTGCCTTGAAAGAATAAACTTCTGTTCTCTGTAACCTGTTAAAACAAATTTGTAATACAGCAGTAGTAAAGTCTCTATGACCTTATGGAACACTTGCTTTTATAGCAAGAAAAGTTTAAAAGCAGTCTGACTTAAAAGTTTATATTTATAACATCACTTAAATATGCATTACTTGTTAAGTTTCCCTTGTCACTGAGACTGTGTGTTTGTGGGTTTTTTTTCAATAAAATCATGTTTCTGGATATAGAATTCCACTGACGTTCTGTTAAAGTACTGTTAAAGACTATCCGTTCTGACTGACAGGAAATATCTTACCACTAATTGTTTTGGTGTGTGTGCTGAATTATTTTTTGCTAAAGTTCATACAGTCGATCTGAAATCAGCTAATGCATACCACAATTTTTGCAATACTTTTGCAATGGAAGAATTGGAAAAATCCAAAGAAATTACAGAATTAATATTGAAAAACTGTAAACCCTGAAAAATAAATTAAATACCCAGTTTAAGCAAACACATAATTCTTTATTTTTTTTTAAATAAGTCATTGCCACATGTTAAGTGTATTAAATGTAATGTTTTTAACAGTGAAAGAGCAAAGAAATTGATCCGATGTCTACTGAGTCTCCTAGTAACTTAACAAATGAAAAAAAAATAGGGGGAGAAAGTGGTCCCATAGGCTAAGTTGCTAGGAGACTAGTAGTTACTAGGAGAAGTTTTATATGGAGGGATCACTTGTTTTGCTATGATCCTGTTTAAATTCATATCAATTTTGTGAGGCAGGTGATGGCTATGATTTAAGAGGTGTTTTGAAGAAGTCAGCCTTCTGAATGATCGATTCTTGCTCCCTGCTAGAGCAGTAAGCTCTGTCTCGTGTTCTGATAAAACCTCATTTCAGTGCTATTTAGGTTTTTTCACCTTCTGCATGTGGCAGAAGATTGATCTAGTAATTGATGCTTCTAAATGTTTACCGTTTTGGTGGCCAGTCATTTCTCACCTGTTTTCATATCAACATTGCCTGTGAACGGAAATAATTCTTTCCGTTGGATCCATGCATGTAATTACAGGCTGACGAAATGAATGATTTCATTGAAATGAAACCCTTGCACAGACTGACTCTTAAAACAGTAACTGTGCCAAACTCTTCGGCCTTTTTTCCAGGTTGGGTACGCTTTCCTTGATTATAGCATATATACTGCTGTTTTGTGTCATGCTCGTTTGAGTAGGGGCCACTAGACTTCTAGTTATTATAGATATATGTTTTAATATACACATCTACGTGTTAGAAGGGATGCTCTGTCTCTGTTGGAATTATTTTTCATGATACTTTTATCTCTTCTTACTCGAGGAAGACTGGGCTCCAAAATTAAATGCTTCAAGGCATCACTGGCATAGGCTTGCTTTGGTGTTATCAGGGATGTGATGGCTCTGGAACTGTGTTGGAATTGTGGTGGCATTTTTGATGCACCAGTGGGAAAAACTAACCAGCAGCATTTGGAGTCATCTGACTTTGTGAAAATCAGATTGTCTTGTATAATACTACAAAAACATATGGTAAAACATATTTTTCCTTCTTCTCGGTCAAAGTTGCACTGAGGAGTATGTATGATAGTGTAGAAGATACCCTGAGAGCTCAAGAGGGTACAGAAATAATGGTTGTACTGGGTGAGTACAGTACGGGCATGCGTTGAAGGCTATGAAATCCTGCGGGAAGCAAAAAGAGCTGCAGCATGTTTGACCTCTTTACTGGTCTGTACCATTCACCACATAGAGGTGGTGAATGGTACAGACCACTTAATTAGAAAATGCTGACTGGGTTCATCAATTTGGGCTAACAGAAGAGTAGCGAGAGATTTCTGGACGTGTGAATTTAATCTCAGTGGTTCCAGTGTTCGCTCTGGAGGAGCGCTCCCGAGGTAGCTGCTGGGGCTGGTCTGGCTTAAGAAGGAAGTTCCAGTTGAACGCAGTCAATATCCAGTCATGAGGAAAGGGCTCCATCATGAGGAGAGAGCCTCAGTCACATTCAATAATATTAAAAATACTTTAAAATGTAATGAAAATGTGCCGCACCCCATTTCAAGTGTCACACAGTGTCAGGAGTGGTTAAGTTTTAGTCAATGATGTTTTGAGGTGCCCTGATGATCAGAGCCGTGGCCGAGGAGAGGAGAGTGTGAGAGGCTGTGCAGAGGGGTTGCTTCAGTGCTGTGCAGAGGGAAACGTGCTGTGCAGAGGGGTTACTTCGGTGGGAGCTCGGGCAGCCAAGGGAGGTAGCGATCCTGCAGCCAGAGTGCAGCCTGGAGCCTTGCCTAGCTCACCAGGAAATCTCCCTGCTCAGGCTTTGAAGCGTAAGATGGAAAGGGAGCTTGGGTCAGGCATCCGTGTTAACAAGGCAGATGTGATGCACCGATACCCAAGGCAAAATGGAATCTGAGTCTTGACATTGTCAAAATGCCGGCAGGTTTGGATGCAAGTTGAGTAGGTACTGAGAAATACAATGTACCTAGGAAAAGCTCTTCGGGAGTGATATGTCTCTAAATTACGAAGCACCCTTGATGCCTGCGTGAATGCAATGGCAATCTAAGTTAAAATACAGACAGTCCAAGAACACTAGTTTTGGAAAAGCATAGTGAATGAGAATGCTATTTCACATACAGGAGTCCTGTATAATCACACAGTGAAGGATTAGACATTGTAAATAAAAGTCTGATGGTGAAGTGGCAGCTATAGTCGAGGACTGAAGAGCTGCAGGAAATCTTGTGATGTGATGAAGTTTCAGCCTCAGGATAGAAAGCAGAGATCAGTGGAACCTTCTTTTTTTTTTTTTTTTTTTTTTTTTTTTTTTNTTTTTTTTTTTTTTTTTTTCTTCCCTCCCTCCCTTTCCTCCCTAAAGCCATCCAGTGTGTGCCTTTTACAGATTCCTATAGAAGAATTAAAGTTGGGATTTATTGTTTAATGACATACTAAGTATCTGTGTCATTCTTTGTCTGCAGATATGATCCTGTGGCACAAGACCTTTCCAGTCGTTTCCAGCCAATAGTATCTCTGTACTGAAAAATTCAAACAAGTAAGCACTAATTTTGTATGTGTACTTGTCTGCCAAAAGTTTCATTCAGTCCAGCTCCATACTGGTGTTACCTTCTTCCTTATGTCAGCAGAAGCATTCACGTTCATTAGACTAAGGGGCTTAATCAGGAGATGTGTTAGTCTTTTATCTCTTTTTCAGCTAATTTATTCTTATGGGGATCAGTTCCCCAATCCAGTTCATCATACAGCTAAACAAATCCTTGTGGTGTCGCAGGGAGAGCTCGGGCGGGGGTGGCAGGAGGAGGCAGAGTCGTAATGTGTCCCAGGACAGTAAAGTTCAGCAGCCTCATTTGGCGTGTGCACCCAAACAACTCTCTTGACCTGACTTTGCAGTTAGGAATACGAATATAGATATAAATCCCGTTTCACTTATCTAAGTCCTGCACCCTTTTTCCTGTGTGACTTGTCTTTCTGTGTTAAGGATGTCTCTCAGTTCCATGAGACAAATGTTCCACGACACAAATTCTTGCCTTCTTTTGTGCCAGCATTTATCACTGAAGTGTTTGTTGAATGGGTTGCAAGATTTGGCAGTGCCTAAAACTTATAAATAATGTTTTTTTAGCCTGATTTTTATTCTTTGTGTTACCATTTCTCTTTAATAAGCCCATTGTCCAGCAGTGCGCTAATTTTCATCTAAAATTTGTTGAAAACAGTCTGTATAAATCTGGTTTGGTGAAGTCTACTGGACTTCTGAAAAAAGTACTTAACTCGTTGGAGAAGAATATTTGGTTATTTTCATTTGACCTACTTTTGAGGTAATTGTCTCTGAATTATATTTCAATTTCATTAATCTCACTATATTCAGTTATTTCTTTCTAAAAAGTCTTGCATACTACTGCATGCTACCATCAACAGGTTTTAAATGCTCAGGTCTTTTTTTTTCTTTTTTTTTTTTCTGTTCAGTTTCTTTCTGTTTTTCATTCTCCATTTTGTTTAACTTAACAGATATATTTATTTAGCTTTCCGTAAGCAGAATTGTAATTAACATCTGTTTGCAGGATTTTTTCAGGAAATGTTGTAGACTATTTAGGTTCTGAAGTTGTCTTATGAAAGGCCCTGTTCATTTCTCTAACTTAGATTTTATAGTTTGTGGGTATTTTTTTTTTTTTTTTTGAGCATTGGTTATTTGAATACAGCTCGCCTTTGTTTCTTAAAGGTAAACTTGCCTATCAGAGAAAAGCGGACCTTGAGTAATACTCGTGATCCATAAGGTTCATGTTTTCACAGTAAAATGACTGATTTGCTGTGGAATGCGCGGCATTTGATCTAAGACTTATCTAGTAATCTAGTAGTAGAATAGATGTGCTGGAAGCAGAATGTGCTAGATGCTGAGGTTTCTTCATTAATGTTATCCTTTCTTTGGTTATGTCCTGTGCTTTCCTTTTTGTAGCATGCTCTTATGAATACCTACAGTGTCCGGGAGTGTCAGCAATGGCAGGGTTGTATTGTAGGATGTATATGAGAAAGGCCAGAATAACATTTGCAGTCCGCGCATGTTTATGTTACAGTATATAGTATAATACTTAAAATATATATAAAATATAATATAAAAACTTATATTTTAGACAAATACTTTGATGTATAAATATTGCAGTAAATAAACCTGTAGCTGAAAAACATATGTATGCCAAATTTTTCTTATACTAGTAAGCATGCAGATGTTTTAAAATATGCTTTTTGGCAGTTGCTTTTTTTTTTCTTAGTTGTTTCTTAATTAAATACCTTTTGCCTTGCAAGTGGCAAGTCAGTATGTATTAAAGATGCAGTGGGATTTTAAAATATTAAAATGCACGAAAGACAGTACTTAATCCTGATCTGCAATCTCTTGCATGTATATAATCTCTTTTCAAATATATGAAAAAAATTATATTGTTCCTTAAACAGAGTTGACTACTCAGTGAGTTATTTGCTGCAGTTCTTATTTCTTCCTTCCCTGAAAGTCATAATACCAAAGGTCACTTAAAAATAACATTAGCTGTGATGGAGATAACTTGAACAAATCAAGACAGTGAACAAAAGCCAAAATGTTATGTCTGGCTTGCCTACTACAGTTGTATTTTATTATCTGGTGAACTGGAGTATTGAAGGCATGGTAGACACAGATGTCTGATTTTCTTGTTTAGGATTTTCTCTGACTTTAAGAGATAACTGAAATTGCAGAAATCACACTAAGGGGATTCTTTAGGGATTTGTAAAATGTCTTTATTGAGTAAGCTAAGTTATTTATTGCTGAAAGTTACTTTTTAATGAATGAGATATTTTTGCTGGTTTGGGAGAAAACCTTGTCTTCACTTTAGATGCTTCAGTGAGGTACTGGTTACATCTTTGTTCATACAGTTAGCAGTGAATATCTGTATTCAGTGAACATTCTGTGTTTTGGAGGGCTTTTCTTTTCTCTCCCTAATTCTTAAGAATAATTGTTTGGTAGCACACAATATTGTACTGAAGCATTTTTACCATCTCTACGTAAACTTAAGGGTTTTTAATTAGCCTGATCACCTCTGCCCCTACTCACTCCATAATGGAAACAAATTTCTAGAGAGACAGCAGCTGCTGAAAAGCATTTGTGATCTTATTTAAGTGAAATTTTGTTTACAAAGCAAAGGCCCTAGAAATGGATCCATAGCACAGATTCATCACAGCTGAAATGCATTTTAATGATAGTTTTAAAAAAAAGTGCCTAGTAAGGAAACTTTAAGGTCTTTCCTTCTCTACGTGTACTCACTCTTATATGTGAGTACATGTAAGATAAGAATATGTGGTATATCTTAATAGGTTTACTAAGTCACTGAGTTTCTCTTGAAAAATGCAAATATTCTACAACACCTGTTTGTATAAGACAAGCATTTTAATTCCCAAAGCAGGAGTGCAAAAGGGACCTCCATACTCAAGGCTCTATTTGTGCTCTTGGCCCACACTCACCTGCCTCTCCCTTGGCCCGATGCGGCCTAGTTTAGAGGCCTCCCAGGCAGGCAGGCCAAGCCGGCAGCGCACTGGCCAAGAGAGGCGCACAGGCCGCTCCGGGGCTGCCTGCCTGCCTGCTCCCCCCATAAGGGGAGAGCGGGGAGCCCTGGCTCAGGACCCCCCGGCAAAAACAAAACAAAAGGCCTGAGTAGGATATGTGGCCATCATCCACTCATCAGCTGCAGGGATTGCAAAAGCTTTTCTGGGATCCTAGAAGAACTGCAGAAACTCAGGGAAGAGAGCTGCAGAGTCTTTGAGATCTGCTGTTATTTTGCAGTCCTGCTTCTAAAACCTAGATCCGAGCAGATTTGATCCACGCTGTTGAAGCTTTTCAAAAGCATTTGCGAGATGAATATGCTGAGGTCGTGGAGATCCAGGGTACTTTATCACTGTGCCGGAAAGATAGGGAGGCAAGACAGTCCTGGGACAAACTGAGTGACTATATCACATCATGATACTGTGTAGACCAGTTTTCTTTTTAAACAAAAGAACAGAGAAGTCTGTAGTACTTTCTGTAGCTCTTTTTTTTCTTGGCAGGGGGAGGGAGGGGCAGGTCTGAATAAATGCATAAAAATAGATCTCTTGAATACCTTATAAATTAATATTCTAATTAAAATAACTCTATGTAAATACCATAATTATTATGACTTGATATGATATTGTCTTATCTAGGCGTTAATTATACAAGCTAAAAGCTTTAGCCTTATGAGTTTTGAAAAGTATTTCCTCAGTTCAAGATTTATGAAGCCTTAAATGTTTTCTTTAAGAAACAGGTTGTTCCTGTTTATATTTTCCTTTTTTATGGAATATTCTATATTATTTCTCAATAACTCTAATGCTTGCTCAGGTTCTGTTGTGTTTTTACCTATAAAGCATATGTGCCTCAGAGCAGATTTCTGAGCTGCAGATTGTTTGGAGAGAGCTTGGTGGCAGTATTCCCATGTGTCTTGTGCTCTTCCTGCTTTTAGCTGTTGTTGAAAGTAGAGTGCTGGGCCAAACAGACCTTTGTTCTGATCTGGTACAACTGTGCTTATGTTCTTAAGTGATTATTTAGACGGATGAAAGTTGCAGCATTTGGGATGAAATGTAATTCTTCTGGAAGGTGACCCTCTAAAACTGATTAAGCTCCTAGTGGTAAAAGCTGCCCATCATGTGCTTCTCTGGTTGTCCAAGTTTTTTGGTCACCCACCCAGCTAACGCGTCCAGTTTGAAAACGTGAGGTTTCTAGTACTGTGAGCTGATGTGTCTCCCGATGAAGAGACCAAAGTTTTCTGAGGTTTAAAGGTAGTGTAAGAAAGGGTGGCAAAGAAAACCGCCTTGTTGACATTTTTTTTTTCCCCTTTGCTAGACAAATGCCAACTTCAGATCTTTGTGTCATGAGGAGGAAAAAAGAAGTGTGCATCATGTCATTTTTTTTCTAGGGCAAATCAAATCTAGTCAGAAAGCTGAGTACTCCAGGCTATCCCATCTCACAAAATACAGTAACTGTGCAATCTCTGTGTAAATCCCACAGATAATGGTGGCAGAAGAGAACTACTTGAGAAAATGTAAAGAAAAAGTGTGCATCCAAAGGTTCCATGATCCTGTGTAACCTCAGTATTTGGCATTGTTTTTTTTACTTTTGTAATAATAGTAGAGCCAATGCTGGCACAATGTCATACTACAAGTGAGCTTAGGATTTCCTCCTACATCAGTGAGGATTGTTCTCACAAACAGACTGTGGCTGTTTCTGGCATTCAGGCATCAGCACAGAAACAGTGGAATCCCAGGAATTACTCAGGTCCCTTTGGTGACATTTTCAAACAGTGCACCCAGTGTTCAGCGTCTCTGGTTCTGCATGATCCCTGTTGGTATATACCAGCCTCAGTCTGTCAACATCTCTTTGTTGCTCAAAGTCAAGCCATTCCACAGTATATGCTATTTGTGCCGTGTGAAGATGCTGCTACTTGCCCAGGGACAACAAGGGATGTAACCGAGATCGTGATCTCCATTCCCTCACAGTGCAGCAGTATCTCAGATGGCTTCTTCCCAGCCACCTCAGTTAAGGCTGAGCTGTACATGCTCTTTCAAGGTCTGCTGCTGCTGCCATGGAAGGCCTGAGAGCCCTTCCCAAGTAGCTGAAGATTTTGGTGACAAAACTGCAGAATCTTATGGACTCTCTGAGGGTTTCTCCTGGTAGCCAGATGCTACAATGATTGGAGTAGGCTGCTGAACATCACCTTATCCCACTTTTATCAGATACTTGGGAAACAAAATTTCATGTGATTCTCCTTAATTCAGTGACTTCCTCTTTATCTGTCTTGAACTGATTTCCTTCATTGCTGTTTGACTGAAGAACAATAGTGTAACTTGGTACTAGTAATTGAACTTGTATTTCTAAGATACTCTTCAGACTAGCAGAGTAAATTGCTATTCTTTTTCTGTCAGCACTAACAGCTTATATTCAGGAGACTTAATGGTTAGTTTGTATTCTCAATGCGAGAAGTGCTGTAATCCCAGCAGTCAGGACTTCACACTGCTTTGGCTGTCTGTAGAGGAATTTCTGGATGGTAGAGCTCTTTATTTCCGTATAACAAGCACATTGTTGTGAAAGATCTAGAAAAATCTAATTAAAAATCACTACAGTTAAAGATTTCTTTTTGCTCATCTTCCGTTATGAAGCCAACTTGGAGAGTTTTCTGAACAGTCACTGAAAGAAGCAAAGAGAATTTATTTTTCTCTAGAACCACAAACTTTGCCACCATTATTTAACATTACGATCAGTCATACCCAACCAGATAGATACTCAGAGAAGGAAGTGGTGCTGTTGCTCATGCAGACTGTCTTCCTGTCTCTGCTTCCATCTCTATCTCACCACAACATCTTTGAATCTATGCCAGAAGCGGGCGAGTTTCTCTGTTTTTTCCCTCCGTTCTTCTGTGTTTGGACGCAGATTGTGCATTTTCCATCACTTGGAACTGCATGACATTGAACATCACTTTTAATGGTTGCAGCATCCTGTCTAGTAACTGTGGTGGAACATGTGATGGCATCACTGACGTACCATCTCATACTGGACTTCGCATAAATTTCTACAAAGTTGTCTACAGCCCTCATGAGACTTGTGATTACAGTCCTGCCAAGGAATTTAAATTCCGTCCAAGCAATACAAGGCAATACTGTCTTTTTTGGAAAATAGCCATCCAGATTCAGATAGCATGTAGCTCTCCTCTCAGGTTGGGTGCACACCAGGTTGGTAAAGGTTTCGGCATTTCCATATCCCTCTTTGCAAGCTATGATTAGTGACGTCCTGGACTTTTGCGTTGGATCAACAACTGTCATGCTTCAATGTTGACAGGTAACAACTATAATGTATCACATAAACTTCGATGAGATCTTTTTCTTGTGTAAGAAACTATTTGACCTTTGGGCAGTTATCTTACAAGATTTGGCTGAGGATCTGGGCCAACCAAGGTTGAAGGCAGAACAATTACATACTACCTTCTCTCTGTCTGAAATATCTCTTCTAGATATGCAAGTGATGAAGTGTGTCTGCCGATCAGCAGCCTCAGCTAAGTTCCTCAGCATTTTCCTTAGATGATCAGAGATACTGTTCCACAGGGGGCCTTAATTAGGCAATGATGTCTCTTACAGGGGAGCTATTCAAGCCCAGAAAAGGATGTTTAGCTGTTTCTCCTGGAAGCGAATGGTGGAGAATTGGAATGAGCACTCACTGGAAGGAAAAACGGAGGCCGATTAATAGTCAGTGGAAGCTACTGCAATTGCATCTTACATGGTCACATTTACAGTTCTTTTTCTGTCTCAAATTCTGTCTCATGAGAGATATCGTTGCTCGTTTTGGAGAAATTACTGTGTTGAATGTGGACAAAGTGTGGTCATTTGGGGAATATTTCTGAACTGTGTATCAGGCCATTGTCTAATACTACTGTCGAATTTTATGAGTTGTGGTTTATACACATTGGAATGATAGCACAGGCTTGAGGCAGACTGTTGAATATATTCATTGAGTGTCAAGGTGGAAAACAAAACATTTTCCCTAAAATAGCTATCCTAATTTTCATGTTGAAACTGATCGCCAGCAACATTGCAATTACTAAAATGCATGTAAAAGTAGAAATGCTTATTTGATTTTGGAGGAATACTTGATATCAGAAATTCACTTTAGCATGAGTCTTGTAAGTGCCTTTGCACATGATAACTGTTGATTTTTCAGTCACTGCCTAGCCTTTATCTTTCACATTATCACTAGCCTTGTTTTTGATGATAGCTTATCAGAGGTTTTGATCAATAGCTGCTCTCTGGTTTGGTGCAGAAACAGATACTATTTGTTGAGGGTTGGTGACGGGCTCAGGATACACATGGTTTCATTTGTCTTATTTAGTCAAAATAACATTTATGTCTTGTTTGAGTTTCATTATAAAACATCTGTGAATAATTAACTGCCATGTACAGCCTATTTTAGAATAGGGTATTTGTAGTATCAGTGTCTACCATGTTTTTACTGTACTGATACTGTTTGAAATCAGTTGTTACTTTACATTTTAAGGAGGATTTTTTAACATCTACTCGAGATTGGAGAAGAGAATGCTAATAGTGCCCTTCGGGATATCCGTACTCAGCCCTGGGTTGGCTACCTGGGCCCCTGCAGAGACTTGGCCAGCGGCAGATGGGTTTCACAAACACCGATGTGTTACAGCAAGGCTTCAGTGGGAAATACTGGCGCACAGGAGCTCTCGCTGCCTCTCCCGCTGGGGCCCCTGGCTCTGAGCGGAAAGGCTCTGTCTGCTTCACCCCAGAATTTATGAATTTGTTACCTGGGAATTTCACCTCTGCAGTGAGGCCTTTGGGTGGTGATTGTTCAAAAAGAACATAGATTTTTTTTTCCTACCTGATCACATGGAGGTGGTCTTTTTGGTTAAATGCTGACTAGAAATAGCTTGTGGGTTTTTTTTTTTTTTTATAAATGAGGTTTGGAACTAAAATATTTCAAAAATTTCAGTTTTAGCCTGTGGTGAATATTTCAAGGCCAATTTTGATTTTATTAAGGAACCATCTGGTGAAAAGCTGTAACTGATGTTTAGTTGGAGATCAGATAACATGAATGTAAATCTCTGGGATCCTCAAACACATTACAAAATATAATACATTACAAAATGACTTTTAGTTGTTTTCTGATTTTTGTAGCTGAAACTTTATTACCTATGAGCTATTTCTGTTTTTTCTTTTGCATATCAACCCACATACCTCTATAGCTCTGCAAAGAACATTTAAGCTTTATTTAAAGCACATAAAAGAGATGGCATTTATATGTAACTCTTCTTGGAAGGTCAGTGCAAATAGGTATTTCAAAGGAACTGGAAAGCTAAATGACACGTCATACCCTCAGTTCCTCATTTTTTGTGACTGTCAGTGGAGGCTCCAAAGGAGCCTTGTGGTCTGGGGTGACATAGTATCATACTGACATTCCCTATACCTTGTTCCTAAAATTACAGCCCTTCATTCTGAGTGTGCTTGAATTTTTCTTAAAAACTAAGCACAAAATAAGCAAAGAATAACACACACAAGAAAACAAAATTTGATTAGCTAACTTAAAAAAAATCTTTTTGGCAATATTTTTCTCTAGGCAACAGCAGTATATTAAGAAAGATTTTTATTAACCTTAGCTGCTTGTATATTCAAAATCAGGACCTTTTTTTCTGTTCACGATATATTGATCATACACTATTAAGTGTTTGTATTTCATCTTTTTCTGATTGGTACTGGAACAAATGTTAGAACATGATAAAATCCCCTATTACAAGTAGGATTTTTTTTTTCCTCAGGTAGTCAGTAGGGTCAAAAGTCTTGTTGCTATTGATCAGATAAGTGTAAACTTGCTAGATACTTTTTTCACGCTTGTGATATTGCAGTGTGGTTTTCTTCTATGCCTACTTTTGTTTGATAAAGGGAATAACTTCATCTCCTGCTAGATTCCAGATAACTGCTGTGCAGTGTATAAGTCCTTTTGGGAGTTTGAAAAGGAATTAGGTTGTTTGTACAGTGTCCACTGAAGAATGATCTTGACTTGGTCACGAACTTGAAGGTTAGTCCACATTTACAACATAAACCATGGAGTGAAAGAGCAGAGTGGATTATCAAACGGAACTCTCAGGAAACAGGGAAACATGACATCTTTAGTCTTGTGTTGCCCAAACATGTTCGATGTTTACTGTTAGGTAAGGCTCTGTTTAATTTTTTCTCATGTTAAAAATATTTTGTTGTGTGGGTGTTGGAATGATCTGTTTTGGGAAGGCATTGTATTAGTTTAGAGCTGAATATATTTGTGGCCTGGCCTCCTGATGCTACATTTCACCTGTTTTTCCTCTCTAGAACCTACCAGATTTGCCGCTGTGTTCTACCTACAGTCAACTGAGCCAAGATCAAGTAAGCTTGTGTGGATAAAACAATGCAATTTGAAGGAAATAGGTTTATAGTTAAGTGAATATATAGAGTTTCTACTGAAAAGATGTTTTACTACTTTCAGTTGATGTGTTCTTTAGTTCTGTTAGTTTCAGAGTTATGTCAAGAAAAGATAAATATCTCATATCTGATATGAATAAATGTAGGAGCCTTGTTCAGTTTTGCTTAGAGAGAAAAAAACATGGACTAATCAATATACTGAGGGAAATCTTGCCCCCTAAGTAGTGTTATTTAATGTAACTTGGGAATAATTTGAAGGATGGTAGTTCCAGCTTGGTCATTTTTCGTAGGAAATGTGAAAGTATTTATACTTTCATTTAGAATGTAATGTTCCAAGATAGCCAAGAAACAGAAAAAATGCATTTAATATTTACTTTTATTTTCCTAGACTTCAGAAGATGTGATAGAGAGATGTCTCTAATGTAGTGGAACACTGATTAAACTTCACTGCCATCAGTGCCTGTATTGCGTCTGTATTGCTAAAATCCAACTGAATTTGAAAAATAAAATTTTAATTGGCATTTACTAAAAATGTGAATAATACTCAAGGAAAGAAAGGATTGCTTTGTAGGTTGTGTTTTTTTTTGGGGGGGGGGAAGGGGGCAGGGTGATTTTTATCTCCCCCCAATAATCAAATAATCTTGAGCCTTAGAGTTTGCACAGAAAGGACTTCTATTGGCCAATATTTAATTATTTTTCTTTTCTTTGCCATTTGAGTTGTTCATAAGTTTCCAAATAATTTTGCCTTCTTACGGAATTAGAGAGCCTTCATCTTTTCCTGGAAGCAGCTTAAAGAAAGGGGTAACCCTTCAGGATGCTTTGCCATTTTGGTGAAAGCTGCTTGTGAGTTCTCCATCTGGGACATGTCCCGCTTATGCTGCACGCCCCGATCCAAGCTCTCCGCAGGAGGGGCCGTGTCTGACCTTGTGGTGCCAGGATTTCACTACCTCGCTCCACAGCGGGAGCCCCTCAGCATTCCTGGCGATGGGGCAGAGCTGTGGCCACCCCGCGGTGTCTGCAGGGCGCCCAGCGTCTGCCCAGCCGCTTCCAACAGAGGAGAATCCCCCAAACTGCCCCCAGAGAGGGGACGCGGGACAGGCCGAGTGCTTCTGCCCTCCTTGTTTCATCCACCCATGGAACAGGTCTTCTGGCCTGGTGACAGGAGAGGCTGCCACTGACTTTGGAGCTAGGAAAGCAAGCTAGTTATCTTAGAAGCTTCCCCTAGTACGACAGGGTACATGATCTCATTCCTGGAAAGGGGAGCAACAGAGCAGGAGGGGAAAAGATGCAGGCAGAGCAGCATGGCTGGGCCATGTCCCTCCAGGCAGAAACTGTGGGCTGAGGAGGAATACCAAGAGTATCCCAGTCATGTCAGAATCTTAGAGAATAACTAAAAACTTTAAAGTCATGGAGCCAAGTTATTGTCACTCCATCATCCATTACATCCACGTTATCTAGACATCATAGTACAAAGCTGAAGTCTTGTCACAGTTGGGGTTTAGGGAAAAAATGATGAGCATTGCTTCCTGCTATCCAGTGTGTTCATAAGTGATCTCAGGTGGTGACTGCTGCATTTAAAGTATTTGGTTCTCATAGCCATCCGTTTTTGTAGTATCTGCAATAGGGAATTATAACATGTGGGTGTATGCGAAGCAGGGCAACATTATTTTATTTTATTGCACTTGAGTTTTGCACATCCTGCTAGATTTTGGTACTGAAAAGCAAAGCAGAGCCTCAAGATCTGCTCTTTTTGGGGCACTGTTGCCACCTAGTGGCTGTGGCTGAAAGTAGCAGTAAATGCTCCGTGACCTAAATCTGTCGTTGACATAAATGATCTGAAAATAAAAACGATTTGTCATCTCCTCAGGCTGGTGTCCACCCTGGCCAGGACTCACAAGTCTTCACTGCAAGGGTGAACACAGCCAGGGTATCTTAAGGCTTTTGATGAACATCGTATGAACAAATAAGGAGTATTATTCAGATTTTTTTTTATGTCCCTCTGTTGCAAATAAATACTTAAAACAGTTTGTAAATGTCTTGGAATAGTCCTGTGGAGGAGTTATTCGGTTTGGGCCAGTGCAAACTGAGTTATTTCTATTACTACAACATGCTAAGAACTAAGGAGCGAATGTCCTGTAAATTGTGTAGAATACTTTGGCTTGATTTTCTTTTCCTTTTTTTTTTTTTTTTTTTTTTAAAGAAACTTATTTGGGCTCCAGCTAAATTCCTCAGTATTATTTTTATTGGAAATGTTAGAGGCAAACAATCAAAATCCAATGTTGACATTTCAGTGTAATGCTAATATGCCAAACATTAGAGTTAACACCAAAAATTTACTGGGTTGCTCACCAACATAAGCCTTTTTCATATCTGGAAAAATGAGCACACTGTGAATGACAGTGAGAAAAACCCTCTTCCTTTGTGAAGAACTTTTGCTTCTCTTTGCAAAACACAGAGCAGAAGATAATGGTGTTATTAGAGACTACTCATAATAGCTGTTCTGTCTTACATACTTTAACTTTTATTTGTAAGACAATAATTAACACTTTCAAAAACATCTCTTTATTTATTTTTCTAAATGAATATTTGACTTGTGAGACTCGTTCTTCAAAAGGACTGGTGCAACTTCAAATCACTGCTGAAGCAGCTGTCTGGTCTCTCCTGATCTGGTCTTTCCTCTCTTTTATCATCCTTATCTTCATGTCAGCATAAGTAGTTGTGCAGCAGTGCACAAGATCTGAATCTGAGACCTATTTCAGGTTAAAATTCTCCTGGCCCAAAAGAAGTTTATATAAAGTATTTTATATATATACATGTATACATATATATATGTATATTTAAAGTTACCTCTAACTGAAATCTGCCTTTTGTGGACACTTCATGCATATGGTAGCAAGCCATTTGGAGAGGAAAAAGAGCAACTTTTTTGGCAACCACTCTGACTCAGATGATTTGTGATGCTGAGTTCTTAATGCACTTTAGTTCTGAAAATATCACTGTGGACCCCGATAAGTCAGTGCCGAAGTTTTTCCTTTTAGGACTGCCACAAATATCTTTTAATTTAAGTTTGAGTCATAGGAACTAGCGCTTGTTCAGAAGAGTTTTACCTGCCATTTCCCCCAGAGTAATCCAGTTCTTGCAAGGTTTTTTTTTTTTTTTTTCCCAAATTCTTAACGTGGGTTCAGTATAAGCATATTCTGCATGTTACAGTTTAGAACAGGAAGAAAATGTGGTTCTTTGAATGAATACCACATAATTAAGCACATCTGGTTTGTGAATGTAAACTTTAACTAAAGGGATTTTTTTAAAGAGTAAACTCTGCTTAGATTTAATATCCATTCAAAACCCTCTTTTAATCTCTTGTATTTAAATTTGAACTAAAAGCAAATTTTTTTCATAGCTTGCTATTTTTGTAGTTCTCTTTGATTTGAAGTGTTATCTAGATAAGATTGCATTTGATATGCAAATGGTGTTTTTATTGTTTGCATGATTAACGACTTTGGCATCTAGAAGAAAAGGGGCATAGTTTGATTATTAGCAAAACACTTGGACTGTTCCCTTGAAACTGGAACACAGCCCTCACAAACTGAGACACATGTGTTTTCCCATACGAATGTTGTTTTTATATGAACAAAAACTTTCCTATTTTAAGATAATATTCAATATGCTGTTCTGTAAGCATCATTGCAACATATTTTATGAGGGATAAAATGTACTGTACTAGCCTTGAACTCTCGTAGGTCTGTTTAATTCTTAACATTTTTAACACTGAGTCAGCTACTTTGTTTTTAAGGTCTTTTGTCTTTTGACTGTGTAATATTGGATTCTCTGGTTTCAATTAGAATGCCCCCTTTTAATTAAAGTTATTCCAGCGCTGTGTTTTGATGCATAAGTATCTGGCAATACCTCTTTTCTTGTATCTTGCTGAGAGCAGATCTGGCTTAAGTATCTCTTCTCATCATCTGTGGTGAAGCTTTTGGTCTCTGTGCAGCATATTTACTCCCCAGTAATCTCGGGAATCTAGTGATATTTGCATGCATTTTCAGCTTCTGATAGAGCATTTCTTGCATTAGTAATTTTGGCATTCTGCTCATCACTTTTCTCTTTAGACCTTAGACCTTCATTGTTACTAAGTCACATAATAACACAATCACTTCAGAAAAATATTACAATAAGCTGTATACGGGAAGTTTGTTTTTTGTGTGTATTGTAAAAATCTGAAATTCAATTCAATATTTTGTATTGTTTTATGAAACTGAAGGATTCCACCTTCTTATCTCTGCTTTTGCTGGTCTCTTTGTCAGTGTCTGATTCTTTATAGTGATGGCTTTTACATGGAATAACTATGAGACAGTAATGATCAGCAAGCATGTGTTTTTTTTTTTTTTAAGGAAGAATTAAAGCCATAAATATAATTTTTAGTATCAGGAGAAATAGTGCTATAAACCTGCATCTGTAACTGTTGCAGTTCTTGGTGCAAGTCCCTCAAAAGACAGCAAACTTTGACTATTGATTTTTATTGTGTCCTTTCTGATCTTTCAGACATTTAGCAAATGCTGCTGGTTGTTGCCTGTCTATGTGTGTAGCAACATTCAAAATTTTTCTGCCATGTTTGCTTTTGATAAATTCTACTGTGCTTTATCCTGCAGTGAAACCCTGTCTTCACTAAACAGGAACTGTTCGGTAAATAAGTATGCTTCTCAATGCGGGATATTTTCCGAGCTGCTGCAAAGCTGTTGTATAATTAATGGCTTCATACAAGACTGTGCTTCCGTTGACAGCAACAGCATTATATGGTGCTCTATCTTAGAAGTCATACTGTTGCTCTGTGTGGAAATTTGCCAAGTTCTTTGAAAAGGAGAAAAATGTAGGTTTGTGAAGTTCATTAGCAGCCACGTAACGGGGCAGGTTGCTGCCCTGTGACAACAGTCCTGCTCGCCAGAAGGCCAAAGGTGCAGACCAAGCTAACAGCCTCCAAAATACTCAGCTGACCTCCTGTGCTAAGACTGAAACATCAGTTGATCGCTGATTGCTCATCTGAGGAAGGCTGTATTTTGAGGCCAAGTTCCCTCACGACTAACACAGAGCTTCTGAAAAATGCCCATCAGCTCCTTAAAGGCAATGCTTATCGACATATAAGCTTACAAAGCTTATCCGGTTTTGTAAACCAGAAATCTGAGCATATGGCATATTTGTACCAGTGATTTGTGCTTGGAAAGTCTGTGCTGCTCAGCAGTGTCTGCAGTGTGCAGAGTGGTCGCTGCTACACTGTCATCTCAGGCTGTCGGTGCTGGAAAAGAGCAATTGCGACATCGTTGTGCTACTGAAAATGCTGTTATGGGTATTGCGTAAATGAACTTGTAAGCTTTACCGATGAGACTAACAAGACTTCTGAATTTCGTAACAAAGTTATGTTTATTATTATTCTGGTGAGCTCAACTTTTTCAAGCCTTTTGTGTGTTTATCTTCTTACCTCCCCTGTCTGTCTGGACGAGAAGAGTTTAAGCAGGTCCGTATGGGACCAGGGCTGGTGCTCTGCGTGCTGTTTGGCAGCACTGCATTTCTTCCTTGCCCTAGCTTGATGGTCTCATTCTGAATCTGTTTATCATCCCATGCTGCTGCTTATCCCACCAGTGCGGCGGTCAGGCAGGAGGGGCGTTAGTCACATCACACTTTTGCACTGCTGCTCTTGTGGGGAAGTGCTGAGTTTTGCTACCTTTGGCTGAAAGCTGGGCCCACGACCGGGTCGTGTCCCTGTGGTGTTTGTGTACCTTGCTCTTGCCATATGGAAGTAAAAGGCCAAATTGGGCCTCAATGAACGATGGGGAGGATGCAGAGAGGATGCCGAAGGAGTGTACGGAGATGGGCAAGGAGGAAAACACAGATGAAGGAAAAAGAATGAAGTAACGGAGGCAGAGCTGCATAGAGACTAATCTGGGGAGGGCTTGGTGGTACCTGGAGCTGGACCTTGCATAATTTAACCACACGGTAGAAACACAACCATATGTGGATCTGCACAGCAGCACCAAGCATTGCAAGTGCCTCAGTGAGTGGCTTTAGCAATTGTGTGAACTACTATAATAACTGTAACGTAAAAGGATGAAACAGAGTTTATGGTAAGGAATGGCATGCAGTGAGAATCAGACCAAAACTTGTAATTCTCAGATTTTTCAGACTTAGCTTGGAAATTCCACCTGCTAACGCTCTGACTAATTTTGTGTCTCCAACTTTCACTGGACTGTTTTCCTAAGCTTATCCTGATAAATGTGTGTTTTATGGTAAAAGGTAAAAACGCCAACAGATCTTGGGAGTAAAGTTTGGCCGTAGCTACAACAGATGTGTTATTTCTTTCAGTTACAAAACTGTATAAAGAGTACCAATATTGCACAGTTAGTCAAAAATTCTCTTTTAATGTAAAATAAAATTAAATCCCAAGATGGCAAAATTGCATAAGAGATGGAATTTGGTTTTGCTCGACTCGTGATACACAGCTGGTGCATGTTGCATCCTCTTTTGCAGTAATAGAAATGACACAACTACGGATGGTGTTCTCTACCTCTGAGTTAAGAAATAGCTTTAAAATAGCGTTTTTGTTTGCTAATTTGAATGTCCTTGTGTAACTGTTTAAGTGCAGAACTGAAAGGAGAACAACTTGGATATAGTGCAAGAAAACTGAAAAATCTGCTGAAACCTTTTTTTATTATTTTTTTTGTGTGTGTGACTCTGTGCCCTTACCCCACGCTTTTCCTCTCCTTGTGCCACGCACTGATGAAAAATGCTTTAGTTTCTAGAAATCAATTACAGTGTAGAGAGATTTACAAAATAATTCCACTGTTGGCCACTTGAGTTGCTTCCTGGAGTAGCCTTTTGTCTGTCTGACCATCTCAGTAGAGGGCTGCTGTAACAGTAAGTAAAGCAACAACAAACAGAGCAATGACTAACACCTTGCTGCTGTTATTTTTTTCCTAGTTTCTTTGCAGCAACTTACACAGCATTTAGTGGAGGA
The DNA here is from genome assembly GCA_013389825.1 of Crypturellus undulatus. Lineage (NCBI taxonomy): Eukaryota > Metazoa > Chordata > Aves > Tinamiformes > Tinamidae > Crypturellus > Crypturellus undulatus. Next base: position 268,404 of record VWPW01008808.1, on the reverse strand, counting down.
TTAACAGCATTTATCTATAAAAATACTTTCCTCTACAAAATTCTTTTGTAAACTCAGTCTTTCTCTCAGATACTGTTGCTCTTCTGAACTGTTCCAGGTTAGTTAAGATGTCCCTAAAGAATGGATATGCAGCACAACTTATAGGGGTAGACAGGGGTAGAATTCTTTGTTAGATATTTAGAGGTAAGGTATTATTTTTGCTGTGTTCAAGATCTTTACTGTTGAACTTGAGGTATTCAAATATAAAAGGTTAAGTTCTTAGGGGACTATAGCCTAATAAAGAAAAACCAACAGCAGACCAAATGCTTGAAGACATAGATGATGTTAAGCAAGGATTTGTTTAAAAGAATTTGATGTTCTCATACAGTGTCATATTTATAATGCTACTGCACATTTTTGCAGTCTGAATTTTGTTTCATAGTAATTCTACAAACAACATTTTTAACTATATGCAAACATACTCTACTCCAAGAAGCTTCCTCAGATTTACTAGCTAGCAGTTAGTAAAAGTTTTTTGTGAAAATTGTGTGACTTCCTTGTTACACAAGTCTTGTTACACAAGCAACTGTATAAACATGGATGGGAAGAGTTCATGAATCTGTAAAAGGAAAGCTGATTTATCAGTCTACTATTTCTTGCATTTATTAGGTTGGTGTTTTAATAGTTTACAAATAATAGCATAAAATCTCTTTTGGCTTGTCATTTTTCAGAAATGATTTGGCTAATTTATGTGTGTTTTGTTTTTGTTTTCTGCCAGCCTATCATGGGAAAAATGTCTTGAGAAATGAGCTGAAATAGTTCTGTATTTATTTCAGGAAGTGATAGATTCTGCAATATTTTTTTTCTTTCCTGTGGTAATTTTGATTATCTTGCAGCTGAATGCTTATTTATGAACCTTTACTTGATCTTGAAATTTGCTCTTGGTTTTGGAGATAAGAATTAGGTTAGCAGCAAAGACTTTGTAGTATACAGCTTTCTCCAGCCCAGTATTTCAGAAAACCATCCTAGAAAATATTCTTTGCAAATAAACCATGCTTTTTCTTTTTTTTTTTTCTTTTTTTTTTTCTTTTTTTTTTCCTACTGATCATAGTTGCTCAGTACTTGCTGCAAGATTGCTATTTAATTGTGGAGAAGCAGCCATATAAATAAAGGGATTGATCTCTTTATCGTCTATGTACTAAACTCTCAAGCAGACTTGGCAATAAGGTTTCTGATCAGTCTTGTTTTATAAAAGCTGCCTGCTTTAGGGAGGCAAACTTTATTGTAGCTCTAGTTCTTTAACCTTATTATTTGTAGGAATTGGAGAACAATCTCTTATTAAGGTCTGCCCCAGTTCTTAAAACAAAAGCAAACTCGTCCCCCTGCTTTGTGCTTGTGTAATGCCAAGCAGTGGGTAATTCAAAGTGGCTCCAAGCTGTTTCTGACACAAATTGCTCACCTAAGGGCTGCCCATGTCAAATGTGTGTTAGGTGTTTGCAAAGCAAAATCCCGGCACGGGATGAGCAGGTCTGCGTTACTCAGGCTATGGGCTGAGGAGACCATGTCAGACAGGAGCAGGGGAATGCTGCCTGCCCATTGCTCCTGCCTGCAGCGCTGCTGCTGTGATGGCAGAAGGATGCAAGAGCTGAGTGAGGTGCCCGGGCAGAGGACGTCTCTCCTTGCCGCCTATCCTCATCCTTGCTGCCGAGCCTGCACGCAGTCTGAAGGGAGAGGCCTGGTGAGTGCCACTGCTGCCCTCGGCATCCTTGCCTCCCCGGTGCGCGCGCAGCAGCAGCTTCGCTGCGAGACGGGCGCGTGCAGAGCACCCTGAGCACGCACGGCCGCGAGACGGATGCGTGCAGAGCGCGCCGAGCATGCGAGAGGGGCGCGTGGGCAGCAGCAGAGGGGCAGGCGGGGACATGCAGCTGAGAGATGCCCGCCAGGCCGGGCTCTGCTCCCCAGGAGAGTGGCAGCGCCGCTGGAGACAGTGGCCTCACGCAGGGAGAGCTCAGCACGCCCGAGGGAGACACAAGCCCCTAGCAGAAACTAATGGCAGAAGGCTAAAAGGCACGAGTTTCTCCCATTTTATTAAATCTGTGCCTCTTGAAGCTCTGTGCAGTTACAGTCTGCTTTTCTGAAAATTTGTAATGATCCGGGAGAAGGATACAGAGAAGGACTAGAGAGTTTGAGGCAGATTCAGATGTTATGCTTTGAGGCTTACTCATTTGGTAACTTGCACAAACATAGAGGAGACGGTTATCAAAATTATTTGCTACAGTTAATTCCCTAACGATATGTCCAAGCTTTTGCATTTAACCATTTGTCCTCTTTTTTTGCCCCACAATTTTGTCTAAAAACTCGTGCCATTTTTTCTGAGGTATTACAAATACTTTGTTGCTATTCTGATAGGGTTGCATGTTTAAAATTTCCAGAGATGTGTGCAGAACACATCTATTACATTTATTTCTGCCTGGAAAACCTTAGATCAAAATACAGCAATTTTTCATCTCATTGCCTTTCAGAACAAAATCTATAAATCTAATTACTGACAAATATGTGACATGATGCTATGTTTTGCAACTGATGGACAACAAGATGCAACATTACACATCCTGTGTTCTCCAAGTTTCTCTATGAGAAATCTGTTTCGAAGTGAAGTGCTAATACCTTCCTTGTTTTCATACCTACAATCCACACCCCTCAAAAAGCACCAGCATTTGAAAATGAGTCAAAAATAATCTGTGTATCAGAAACAGGTATGGATATTGGGGATAGAGGGAATAGAGGGTTCTGGGGTTATACATGTACAAGTGTGGTATCTTCCTTGAGCATTGAGTTTTTACTGTGAAAACAGCTGTGTACTTGCTACTTTTTTCAGGTTTCTAGTCCTGTGTGGTAGAGTTTTGTGGAAAGCTTTCTCATCAAAGTAGTCACATAGCATTCTCAATGACCTCACCCCTTACAATTTATGGGGAAAGAAATTGTTTGTAGCACGGCTATTGGCATCGCATGAAGGAATCACAGCTGCATTTGCGAGTACTGACTCTCTCAAGGCACTTATGCTTCTTTTTTCTTTTAGCACAGCTGAGCGTGACTCTGGGAAACCCAGATTTCCTCCACCACAACCAGAGTGATGTCATGTGGCTTCATATAGCTCCACACTGTTGTAGCCAGCAAGAGATAAGCAGTTGGTTTGTAAATACAAAAAAAAAAAAAAAAAATTTGGGTGGCGATCACCTGTGACAGGCAGTTAACATGTACCTTATATTTGTTTTTTTAGAAGTTTGCAAGCAATTTAAGCTAACGTTCTGGAAGAGCAAAAGCTATCAGCAAGTCACTTTAACTATATTAACCAAAGAGTGGGCTGTTGGGATGCTTCTTTTCCCCAGGGATATGTAATGTTTGAAATGTTCTATAACCGCTTCCTTCTCTAGAACTGCTCTATGGCTACACGGTTTCTGCAGGAGCAGATTTGTGCTTGCCTTTGTGACAGCTGCCTCGTCTTTAGAGCTTCTTCCTAAGCCTTTTCATGTAGTGGGGCTGCTTCCTCTTTTCTGTAAACAACACTATTGTCTCTTTTGATATTTAAGTATTATTTTTTCAGTGACTTTTTTTTTTAACACTTTCTTTGATTTTCATTATTTTAAAAACTGATAAAACTGTAGTAAGATTTGCTGCTTGATTCTGTGTTAAGAAGATACTTGTGTACACAGAATAGACTGAATAAGTGTGAGAAAAAAAATATGAGCAGGATTTTAAATTGGGTAGGAGACATCCACAGCTACCCTTCATTCAAGAATACCCCATGTATTGCCATTGTAAACCAAGGTGGTGTTCTGGCATTCTGGCTTAGTGTTAACAGAGATAGGGGCTTTCCGGTCACTTAAAACATTTTTGTTGTTGTTTTGAATTATTCCTATTTAAGGAAAGAGCGTGTAAAAGGCAACAGTTTGCTTTACTCTCCTTGTCGTATCCACGATTGTAGTTTGCAAACTTTCAACTACCGAAAATTACATGTAACATAAGGTTGTGTGTATTCTGACACACATTTTTTAGATCTAACTTTCCTCTGAGTATTTTGTGCTTCCTACAGGGATAGTGTCTGTCCAAATGGGAGAACATATGGTAGATTTTAAGCACTTTATTGGAGGAAGTTTTTTCTTCTCCTCATCACCCCTTCCCTCAAGGGAACTTGTGCTATGAAAATTTATATTTGTCTGCAGATTCTGTTTTTAGAGTTCTACCGTTTTTGTTCTTATCACACCATAACTAATTCACAGCAATTAGAAGGTTCTGAATTTTTTAAGCTTCTTGGCGTATTGCAGTGTTGTCTGTTGCCTGTGCAAGGGCATTGTCCATCAAGTCTCTGTTTAATCTTTACCTTATTCTGCTATTTCTACTGGAGTTCATTGTTCATTGGGTAGGGGCTCTAAGGATGAAAGTATCCCAATAAGCCAGTAGTTACCCTAAGACTGGAAGATTATCTGCCTAAAATATCTTCATGCTATTTGGAGCCTTTTCAACTGAGGACTGTATTTTTGAGAAGTGACGGCAACAAACTGAAGCACCAAAAGTTCCACAGGAACTGAGGGAAAAAAATTCTTTCCTGTGAGGGTGACAAAGCCCTGGCACAGGCTGCCCAGAGAGGCTGTGGAGTCTCCTTCTCTGGAGATTTTCCAAACCCGCCTGGATGCCGCCCTGTGCTCTAGGTGTCCCTGCCGAACAGGGGAGTTGGACTAGATGATCTCAAAATGACCCTTCCTGCCGTAACGATTCTATGACATCCAAGATGAAAATGCAAAAAAAAACCCCAAAAAACAAAGTGTCTAAATTCTAGTTTGCAAACTTGTACGCTAAAGCAATAGTGATGGCTAAGGAGATGCAACTGATACTCTGTAGAAAAGAAACAAATCAGAATAATCAAATTTTTCATATCTGCTTTCTGTCTGAATTCTAATCCATCTGAAAAATTTTATATATCCAAAATTACAAAACTTCTTGAAATAAAACTGCAAGACTCATTATCTCTCCTTTCCTGTCTCCTGCAATAGGAGAAAGGCATATATTGTGTAAATCGATTTATGGAAGACTTTTGGTCTCTGATTTCATTCTGGACATTTTTTTTCTGTACAAATTTTACCTTTAATCAAGGCTATTGCAGTTAGCATTGGCTAACACCGTATTTCTTCCTGTTCTTTCGTTTTTAGAGGGGAGGAGGAGGGGGTGGAGTGCTTAAGTGATACCAATCTGCTATGCAGTAGTTATGCCTAATCAGTGTTTGGGGAGCAGGAGGATGTGGAGGAGTAATTCCCTTTTTTTTTTTTTTTCTTGAAAATGCAGCTTCTTTATTATTCTGATGTAGTTATTTTTCTTCAGTGAAGCACAGTTCAGCCTCTGTGCTTTGAAGGACACAGCTGTTATACTTTGCCACCCACTCTAGGTAGTAGGGTGGCTTCTTGCAGAGTTTCTCTGAGTGAGAGAGACCTGTGGTGTTGTGCTTATTGCAGGTAAAAATATTCCAGCATCACCAAAAGGCATCAACCAAAATGAGATCTGTCTTTCTTAGGCATGGTACAGGCACAAGGCCTTCCCTATTCTGAATAAAACCACTCAAAACAAGTCAAAAATCATTTGCATTCTGACATATTTTTTTATCCTGACATACTTTTTATCCTAGCAGGCCACCCCCTGCGCTAGCTGTGGCGGCCGGGAGGAATCCCGCGCCGCGGAGCAGCCCGCGCTGGCAGCGCTGCCGGCGCTTCCCTTTGGAGCCTGCACTTCTCCCTCCGTGCCTGGGCAATTGCATTTTCCATGTTCCGCCTGCTGTACTAAAAATACAGTAAAGCAGTAAATAGAAAAAGATACTTCCTAGCTATTTTGGGATTTTACTGAAGACTCTGCCAGTCAGAAAATAGGCATCCAAATAATTCCCGTTGCTTTTGTGCTGAAGGCGCATGAGCTGTTCATAAGCTCTGTCGTGTGAGTAGTTAGGGGAATGCTATAAAACATGCCCATTCCCTTGCTGTTCTGTAAAACAATGTTGTATAATACAAAAGTTAAAATCTTTATTAATATATAGAGGGGTCTGTACAAACTGAACAAACTGAACAAAGAGTTCAGTTTTTTTTAATATTTAGAGAACAGTTACAGTTTTCAGAGTAAAAAAAATCTCTTTTTAGGATTTTTTTGAAGTAAAATAACTGCAGATTAAACTACCTAAAAGAACACTGCTGCTTTTCATCCTTCAAGCATTTAACCGTCCTGTATTAGTCAGTGCAATTGCAGATGCTGCAAAACTATTTCTAGATAGCAAGTAGTGTGGTAATGTATAGTTTAGTCTAAAAAAAATTGAAATTTGCAGCAGGAAATCAGACCCAAATCTGCTTGTCAGTCACCGCAATCAGACACTGTTCCATGCTCAGGGTTTTTTTTTGTCTCATCTGCTTACTTTCTCATACCACACTGGCAAGCTGTAGCAAGTAAAACTCCACCCTCTCTACAGACTAAAAGACTAGGAGGAATAAAATGCATGAACGGCAACTGCTGCCAGGGAAAAGGAGAGTTTCTGTGAAGGTGCTGTTTTTCCAGACAGTCGCTCGTATGCTAGTTCAGAAGTGGGCGGATTCGTTCTCACACAGCTGAGCTGTGATTTGTTGAATTTGCAGACTTTTCCCCTTAAAATCCCAGCCCCTTTTTCTTTTTTTCTTCTTTGAGAAGTTGAGTTGCCGCTTCTCAAAGCGCACGTCAGCTGTGAGTTGGTCTGCAGGGAGTTGCTGAAGTACACCATGAGCTCAGAAGCTGATGAATCCAAGGAAGGTAGGAATTTTAAATACTTTTTTAAAGGCCTTCACTAAAGGAAAAATGTAGCATGGTCAGGGCTTCTTTGGTGAGTCAGAAGAAAGCATGAGCAAGAATTCCTGCTCACAAAAGCTTTTGGTTGTTGAAAGGGGAGGGAAACTTTCTTGGCAAAATCATCTGAAGATTTTTCTTTGGATTTCGCTGGAAGTGAAATCACCGAGGTGTTGACACCAGGGATATCTGGTGTCTGCCTCTGCAGTGGTCCCTTAGGAGCCCATGAATGAGATGGAAGAAAGTGCATTTAAAACACAAATAGCCAACTAAAGGAGGAATATTTTATGAAATTGGAAATACTGTATTTTTTTAACAAAAGAGGAAGTTGTGTGAGGGAGAAGTGAAAGGTCATTATTTTGGGAATGATCTTGATGCTGCTTACTTCCCTTTCAGAATGAGGGCACATGTGTGCGTGTGTGTGTTTAAGCTGAGAAGTGTGCCAAAGCTGAAGGGTTTCATTTACTGCTTCTAGAGTGGAATGTGTGGAGCAGCTGGAAGTGCTCCAACAAAAATACAATTATTCACTAGTGTTGATTTGGGGGTGGGGGGTGTTTTGTGCATGTCGGGGTGGCGGATAGTAGGGAGGGTGTGGGAGAGGAGGAGGCTAATTTCCTGAAAGTGTGTGTGTACAAAAGCCCATTTGTACAGAAGAGAATAGGGCAATAGTGAGGTTATAAGCTGGATTTCTTAGAATAGAATTGATGTTTCATGGTTATGAATAGTCATTAGGGAGTCTTAACCTTACAGAGATTCAGTATGGCACAGAAAAAATAGATTAGCAAGTAGCAAGGAAAGCCAAGCATTCTGCAATTAGTGAAAACAAGATGTTTTCAGAATAACTCAGATGACTTTGCCCTTATGCTCTTACAGCTTTCCCCAGCTTGAAGTACAACATTACTATAGGCATGTAGCTGTTTGCATAAAAGAGTATTTTGTTGATCCTCAGAAAAGGCAGTTTGGACTGAACCAAACAATACTGAAAATGCTAGTAGAGTCTTCCTCTGCTCTCATTGAATCAACAGATAAACTAAAATGCAGCTTTTTTTACCCCAAGATGATTCCATAGAACTGATTTACTGAAAAGCAGAACTCAAAAAAAAATCAGTAAAAAGAGAAAATATGAGTTAAGAGTATGGCAGTGGGAATATCCTTCCATAGTTGTAAGGCAGAAGAGATCAGCATGCATGCTATAGCATGAAAGGTCCTCTGGTTTATATACAGGAAGTTGCAGACAATTTTATAAAGTTGGCTATATTTGAAATGTAAATTTATTTCTTTAAAGAAACGTCTTACCTTCTCAACTGACTCTCATTCTCAAAATTCTCTGGAAAGTTTTGCCTTTCTGTGCAACTTATTTTATTTCTTTTGATTATAATTTGGTATGCCAGGGCTGCATGTTGAAAAGGTATTTGGAGCAAGTGGTTGAGAGTGGAAAGATGAGATAACTTTTGATTTCTTTGTTTTTAGCTGTGTTTTTGTTGTGCTGTGATTTGAATAGGTTTGAGTGAAAAGCCCATTAACATTTTGGGCACATGAGCTACAGATATCACTGAGAAAGTTTTTCAGTCATTCTGCAAATGCATTCCTGATTATATGTTTGCATATGTAGAGGAATAATTTATCAGATGCATGGAAATTTAGTATATATGAGTAAAGACTGACGTTAACAGGTGAATGTGCAGAACTACAACATTGTACTGCTTTATCTAGTCTGATTCAACATCGCAAGAAAGATCGCTGATCTAAGTGGCTTAGTGAACATAGCAGAATTCACTTATCAGCTTACTTTCAGAGTTGTGTGCTTTTTTTATTTTGCATAAAGAAAATAGATGCAAATTCAGACACGTTTTTGTGGTTTGGGCTTTTAATGCTGAGGGTGACAGTTTCTCCTGCAGTTTACCAAAGCCCTCTAAATAGATCTTTGAATTTAACCGAGTGATGAGGTTCATCCAGAGAATTACTAGGTAAAGCTCAGTGACTAGTCATCCAAGGAGCAGAGAACACATTTAGATGATTTATAAGTTATTCATTTCACTAAATATTGTATGTCTCAAGGCCAAAAGTAGTGATGTAATCTAGTTAATCTGTGACGTGCTGCATAGTGAAAGGAGGGAAAGAACTACAGGAAAATTACTATTGGAATCCTGTTTGTAATACAGACACACACACACACACACCAAAGCCAAAATATTTAAGTTTTACTTAAAATGGAGATGCTGAAATGGTTGATAACTGCTTTGCTGGGCAGCGGAGGGATATATGAGACATTCTGAAACTGAGCAGTAGCTTCCAGGCTTGACTCGAGGACCACATGATGGAAGGTCAGCCAGAATGGGAAGGAGGATTGAGAGCACAGTAATAGCCTTGAATGTCACATGTGTTCTGACAATTACATTGCTGAAATGAAGAATATTTCATTTTTAGCTAGTTATAGATGTGGATTGCAGTATTTGGAGAACATTGCAATGTCTAGAAAAGTGGATTTAATGGGTTAATGTGTATTTACTTTTTAAATCTGCAAAACAAGGTCTAAGCTAATAAGTCTCATACTATAGAAATGAGTTGTACTCATTGCTACAGCAAAACACAAAAATCCAGCTCAGTTTTGTATTATGAACTCCGAAAGATTTTTATCTTTTGTTTTTTGTACCTAATTCAATAGAGGTTTCTTCTTTGACCTCCTGTCTAATCTAATTTATATCAGTAGAAGTTGGGAGTAAAACACATAGAATCAGAGAATCATTATAGTTGGAAAAAACTTTTAGGAACATCAAGGCCAAGCGTAAACTATTTAACCCCCTGCCTGTTAAAACATGTCCCTAGGCACCTCATCTGCACGTTTCTTGAGCACTACCAGGGACGGTGACTCCACCACTTCCCTGGGCAGCCTGTTCCAAGGCTTCCACCACTCCTTCTGTGTAGAAATTCTTCCTAACGTCTAACCCTAGCCTCCCTGCCACAACTCGAGGCCGTTTCCTCTTGTCCTATGTTAGACAGTTACTCTGGAGCAGAGACCGACCCCCGCCTCAGTGCAGCCTCCTGCCGGGTAGTTGCAGAGAGCGATGAGCTCTCCCCTGAGCCTCCTCTCCTCCCGGCTGAACAGCCCCAGCTCCCTCAGCCGCTCCTCACAAGGTCTCTGCTCCAGCCTCTTCTCCAGCTCCGCTGCCCTTCTCTGGACACGCTCCAGCACCTCCATGTCCTTCCTGTAGGGAGGGGCCCAAACCTGAACACAGGATTTGAGGTGCCACCTCACCAGTGCCGAGCACAGGGGGACGATCACGTCCCTGGTCCTGCTGGCCACCCTGTTCCTGATACCAGCCGGGAGCCCGTTGGCCTTCTTGGCCACCGGCGCCCACTGCTGCCTCGTGTTCAGCCGGCTGTCGAGCGGCAACCCCAGGTCCTTCTCTGCCCCGCAGCTCTCCAGCCGCTCTGTCCCAGGCCTGTAGCACTGCTTGGGCTTGTTGTGACCCAAGTGCTGGAGCTGGCACTTGGCCTTGTTGAACCTGATAGAGTTGATCTCTGCCCATTGATCCAGCCTGTCCTGGTCCCTCTGCAGAGCCTCCCTACCCTCAAGCACATCAACTCTTTGTCGCAAGCACTAGAAGACAGTCTGATTTCACTGACAGCCCTAGAAGGCTATCTGACTTAACCATATTTTGTAGTAAGTGTTGGATATGGGGTATGCAGTAATGCATCTTGGCTTTTCAGCTTCTGGCTTTGATCCCTGCATGATCCATATTAGAGTGCTAACATCAAACGTGTTTACGCAATCAAGCTGCTGCGTAAACTTTTAAACAGTCTTTGTATTCATCTGTATACCACAATGCTGTTACTGTATGGAACTGTGTGTATAGATACATGGCATCGATCTGCATAACATATACAGATTCCAGCAACTGCCGTGCTATAAATAAACTTGGCATATTTTGCTGTACTTACTCTTGTACTGGATGAAACAAAGAGCATGGTGAAATCAAAAAAACAGGCTGTAAGATATTACTACATGGTGTAATTTTAATCTGGTGTTTTATGGTAGATAAGTAATGCACTGAGGAAAGTATCAAATGGTTTCAGGCTGTTGTTTGATTTAACTGCTTGCTGTGGTCAGAAGAGAAATGTTCTTGATACTTAAATACATATCAGGAATATACCTTTCTGGTACATGCAAATACATGTTAAAATTTTTGTGGATTCTTCACATAAAATCAAATAGTGATTTAAATAAAACTCCAGAAAAATTCAACTATATATATATGTATTTGTATGTTTGGAAAATAACAGGAAGTAAATCTACTGTCTCAAAGGTAGAGTAAGGTAATGCCAGATATCAGAGGGTTGTAATACATAACTTATGAAACAATGGATAATGTATTACAAATTCAGAAACTGTGAGTGCCTGTTGCATCTTCTTAATATTTTTTTCAGTTCCCGTATTTCATGGGAGAGAGACCTCTGCATTCTTAAAGGTGCACAGAGCTTAACGCAGACATAATTACTAGCTTTTTTTCTAATCAAAATGAGATTCTTTTCTCCTTTCAGAACTCAGGACACATAAATATCATAAAATCACAGCGCACTCACCGTTTAAGAAGTAACTATTCCTTCCTCTAAGTAGTCCTGAATTTGCTTTGACATTTCGCACTCACTTCTTTCTCAGGCAGGTACTTGAGCTTTTTGGATTTGAGAGCTTCCTAGGGTAGAATCTTGCTCATTTAAATGATAAAGTGTCTGCTGTTGTGCTCTTACAGTCCTTTATCCACATCATTTCTGGGAGTGAAATAGATAGTCTGCTAATGCAAGATTCTGTCATCCCACCATCATATCCAAAGCCAGCTAGCCTGTGGGTTAGCAGCCAGCCAGCTAGAATTTTCTACTCTATAGCAGTAAATGAGGAAATTCGAATTGTGCAAGTTGAATGTTCCCCATACTTATATGCAAAATATATTGGATGGTGACAGTTCTATTTCACGGCAACTTTTAAAGCTACAGACTATTTTCAGACATAGTTACGTGGAAAACCTGAGGTTAAACAGAAATGGAATTTCTCAGAGTCCCATTTCAGTCCCCAATCTAAATGTTTTCGTGTGAATTGTGGCAATCTTGACAACTGCAAAAAATGGAGATTTCTTTTTCTCCTGTGGAGCTCAATTTTCCTTGCAGACTGAACCATCAGAGAAGAGCTAGCACAGGCTTCCCCATCCTGACTTCAGACTCATGTTCTGGCCCCCCTACTCAGCGGAATGTATCCCCGCCATCCTACCCTCCCTTAGCAAAATAACAATCTTCATAAAACCGTAGGGTCAATGAAACAGTGGCTTTTTGCTGATAGTATCTTAAAAAGTTCTGTTTAGAGACAGGAAGAAATCATCTGACTCTAAAGGATGTTAGTGACAAGATGAAGAGAAATAAGAGATCATTCGGGTTATAAACATCATGTGCACAGTTCTGTGAATCAAAACAGTGATTAACAATAAGATAGTTCATGTAATCCTTTCTGTAGTTTGTTAGAATTCTAGAGCCAAAGGTAGAACGTAAAATTTTAATTTTGAAAATAAGAAAAAGAAATAGGTTTATGAAAGAGGAGCGAGAAAGAACCATTACTAAATGGACCTTGTCATGCTATACTGCATATGCACAGGAAAAAAACATTTCCAGAGGTGCAAAATATGGGGCTGGGTGGAAGAGAACATCTTAATGAGGAAAGAGAAATCACAAAATTGGGGAAAAATAAATCAGGAGATCCAGGCAAGTCAAAGTAAGGCTTTTGTTTTTGTGATATTTGGGGGATTTTATATTTAATGAAGCAAAAAACAATTGGATTTGAGGACAGGGATGCCACTCCACATGATTCTTAATGCAGAACCATGGTGGAATTGCATCTAGATGTAGGCACTGCAGCTCTCAGAAAGCCTGATAAAAGGCTATTGAACCATAAAACTCACGTAGCAGCTCTGAATCTCTAATCTCAAAAACTGAAAGAATGGTTGGTTTTATTTATTTTCCTTTATTTCCTTTTTTTTCCCTATATTTATTTTTCCTTTATTTAATTTATATATTTCCTTTATTTATTTATTTTCCAAATCAGGATAGCCTTTAAGATGACCTTTCCTTACCAAGGGAATCTAATCTTTAACGTAACTTTTATGTAAATGTTACAGATGACACAGAATTAATACTGCCTGTTTTACAGGCTCGGACTCTGGTTTGTGGAATTGGTGTTTCCTTCTCGGTGTTCCACATTTGGAAGGCAGTACTGAGTAGCTGTCCCGCACGGAGCTGCTTCCCGAGCAGTCCTGACACACGCGTTCAGCACCCTTCCTTGCGCGCTCGAAGCGGGTGAGGAAGCTGGTGGGTGACCGGAGCAGAGGCCGCCCAAGGGGAAGCATAGCAGGCAGGCTGCCTTACGCGATCACTGAAACTCAGGTTAATCATTTAGCTGCAACTGTTGGTTTGAGTGCTGGACTGCTCCAAGAAAATTCCATTAATATTGTTATGCTGATGCAATAAAAGCTAATCATCCAAAGTGAACTGCAAGACTAATGTGTTTAATTGTGAATGAGATAGAGCGTCTTATGCTACCTAGAAAACGGACTCATGATATAACTCAGGCTGTGAGGAAGGTTTGCCGGTCCTCTGTGCCAGTCTGCCACTTAAAGCAGAGCCAAACTGAAATTAAATTCAAATTTGAAGTTAGATGATGTTGTTTAGGCTTTGACCAGGCATGCTCCTACTATCTCTGCAAGTGCTGATGCCACAACTTCTCTAGCAACGTGTTACAGTATTTGACCGCCTTCTCTGTGAAGAAGATTTTCCTTACATCTAACTGGAATTTCCCTTGCTGCAGCTCGTGTCCATTTCCTTTTATTCTTTTGCCATGCATTTCCAGGAAGAGCTGCTCTGTCTTCTCAGTAGCCACTCAGTAAGTATTACAGAAGTCTTTTAGGTCCCCTGGTAGGTTTTTTTGTTTGTTTGTTTCCTGCCAAACAAACCTTGCCCTCAGCCTGTCCTGTAGGTTATGTGTTCCAGCTGCTCAGCCGTTTTGGCAGATCCTTGCTGGACTTGAGCCTGTTTGCCAGTGCCTTTTTTTGAAGAGATAGTGGGAAGCCCCGAACTGGACACTGGATACTCTACCTACAGGCAGGTGATGCTTTATTTTCAAATTACGTCTGATCTTTTCATGTTATATAATGGATTCTCACAGTGACTTTCCCCTTCTCCCTTTCACTTATTTACTTATGATAGCATTTATAGTGATTTTGGAACCCTACTATTGTTGTCTTTGAGGAATTGTGAACTATGAGTAGACATAAATTAGACAGAAGTTGGAGATCAGGGAGCAAATGCCAGTTAATAGGCAATCCCTGGAGAATGAAAGGTTTTTATATCTAGATAGGCAGGAAGCCTTGCACATACATTCAGAAAGGCTATGTTCAACGGTAATATTTCCAAATGTAAACACAGCTATATGAACGTGTTCCGAGAATGCTGATGGCCTAAGGGAAATGTGAGACCAGGATACTAATAATCATTTGTGTCTTTTATTCGGAGGCACATGTGATCGCTTTCATCCCTGAGTATTTATTTATCACTTTGGAGGGGAAAAGAAAGAATAATTTTTGCGCAACTTTTGCGTTTTTTTTAAATCTATTTCATAATACTTTTGAATAATGCTTGTTTAAGAAATAATCTTTTATCACTGGGTAGATACGTTAGATCCAGTGACCTGCTGGTCAGTAGTAACAGTTGCTATATATGGCTATGTAAGAAGTTACAGTGCTTGAGTTGACTGTTTCTGTACTGTAAAAATAGAATAATAGAAATGAATAAAAATGAAGTGTTTTGAAAATAACACCAAGTTTTATACATCCCAATAGCAACAAATTCTATTATTGTAGGAAGCATGTAGATTTTCAGTTTTTCTCTGCTCAAGTCAGTTAATTTCTGAAATTGTTTCAGTATTTTAATGATAAGCCTACATTTTTTCTTTTGTGAACATATCTCCACAGTGATTACTGAACAGGATATACATTGTGTGATTAGTGGTGCAGATCTGACTGCCAGCAGCTTGGTTTCTTTATCATCAGTTCCAGCAAAAGCGTAGATGTTAAACTTGCTCTCAATTGGACATGATTTTGAGTGGGAAGAAGAGAAATGAAGAAATCTCTCCTTTTAGGGTTTTATTCTGCGTTTGTTCTTTTGACTTCTTTTCTCATATTTCTTCATAAGATTTCCTGGTCTTTCTTAAATTTTGAATTTTTCCATTTGATTTTCTGCCACAGTTTGGTTTTGTTCTTAATTTGTGGTGTTTGGGTAGCAATGAAGATTCAAGAACATCCACACCTGCAACTTCTGGATAACTGAATTTGGGGATCAAAATGTTCACCACAGGTCTGTTTGTACAAAAACAATACGGAGGAACAGATGCGCACTGTATGGAGATATTTTTCATAATCTCCTAAATTCAGCATCCATACATATTAGTATACTATTGATATACTCTGTATATACTATCCAGATTAATAATGAAAGATAGTTGGTGTTCTTTGTGTAGCAAGAGGCAAAATCCACATTTCAGTTCAGCTGATGTCTGTGCAGAGCAGTGGCTGTGCTGGAAGTGTGTGGTAGGATAATACATTGCAGTAAAGTGAAAGTTGGCTTCTCATTTATTTGAGAGCATTTGTCCTTGGAAGGTTTATCATTTGAAGTTCAGAGTCATATTCTGAGATGTACATTAAGCAGCTTTAGATGTAGATAGGTCTTTCTAAGATTCGCTAGGGTATTTTTAAACTGACCTGCCAGTGATTTGGATGGACATTTAAGAATAATTCCGTCTGGTCTTGAACCTAAAATACTTGCATTGCACTTCATTACAGTGATTAATAAAGCACTGTGGACTGGTGCATACATAGACAAGTCTCACTTAATGAGCTCCATCAAGATATACAGGAAACTCAGTCTGGGAAAAAGCAGAAAATGCATAAATTTCTTCATTTTAAATCTTAAACATTCATGAGATCTGTGTTTTCTTTTAGTATGATACCTTCAGCAAACTATTTTGGAAGGATGTTTATAGAATAAATAAAATTTTAGTTGAGTGTTAGCAAAAGTGAGTAATGACACTGATGAGTACTTGAATTAGCAACTTCAAAGGCTGTATTTTCCAACTAACAAAAGAGAAAAAATAATTTTGATGTTAATTCAGAAGCTTTTGTATCAAAAATATTCACTGAGGAATAGTGGCTTGGACTTTATCTCATAAACTAGTGTTTTGTATCAGGCATGAAATGCTGAGTTGTTGTGAAAAGTCTCTCTCTGATTGTGAAGATTTGTGAAGAGAAGTAGTTGAGTCTTTTCAGAAGAGAGAAGAATAAAGAAATTGGCTGTATTGTCTGTATCCACAATAAGATGTCTTCAAGCTCTCAGCCTTGTCCTAAAAGCTGAGGATTAGGATTTAAAACTCCTTCATGCAAGGCATTTTAAAGCTGCTCTGGATGTATATTTAAAGAGTTTTACTTTGCCACAATCAATATTATAATCATTGAAAGATGTAATTATGGTTTTAGATACCGATCAGTTTATTATGACTTATTATTAATTAATGCAATACCTTATGGGAGAAGAGGATAGAAGTATCTTGTGGTGAGGGTAGGAGAAACTGTTGATATTTTTATTTTCTCTGACACTGCAAAAATGTCATTAAGTAATTTTGAAATTTAGGTGGTTACTGTTTATTGTCACCTCAGGCTTCTCTGTCTTCAGGATTCAAATTTGCATTCCCCGCTCTCCCCTACTACTTGGTTAATAATTTGATAATCAGAAGCTACTAGAGTGTTTTCTGCTAAAGGAAAGTCGTATGGATAGCTGCCCATAGTTGATCCTTACTATTCATGACCTCTTAAAAATACTGCTTGGTGCAAGTTCCAGTTAACAAAACTCGGCATTTAACTTCTGCAGTTGTCGGTAGCTAGAAAAAACAATGTACTTTGCCTCTTTTTCTTTGGTGTAGGGAACCGCAGGATTGATACGAGTTTTACAGAATGACTGAAGATGGAAGGATCTCTGGAGATCATCTAGTTTGAGTCAGTTCATATATTTATTAAGTTTAAAAATAAATAGGATTGTTAGTGTTGTGCTATATACCAGGCAAAGTTCTCTATCCTAATAATAAAACTTCCTGATAAAAATAAAAATCTAGTGTTTCACATACTTTGTTTAACCAGAAGAGTAAATTTTGCAGAAGGAACAATTTTCTAACAGTGTGAGAGGCCTAATATTTCACTTAGGCTTTACCTTTCATTAGATTATGATGATATTAATGAAAGTAGAATAACACCCAATGATATTTTGGGAGATCGGTTTCTGTTTTAATAGTCTTAATAATTTATACTTGAGAATTCAGGTATTACTGAAGACTACTTAAATCAAATGATTTAAGAGGATCATTTTATTTTTTAATAATCTTATGTTTAGAAATATTTTGCATAATGAATAACTTATTTTGATCATTCATTATGAAATGGAGAAGCCAGCAGTAAGGGAGACCAAAGGAAAACATCCTAGTCAAAGTTTCCCAGAGGTAGATCATGGAGGTGTGTTTTGAACTAATGGCAAAGGAGCAAGGTGAATCCAAGAAAGAAAATACTTTTTGTGGCTGTAAGTTGTAGTGTGGAGAACAGGGTGATGAACAAGCTATAGTTTGAGAACACTAGAGGAAAAAAAACAGATCTGGAGAGTTTATTTGTTTTGTTGCTTGTGGAAAGGAAAAGCAAGGGTGCTCCTAGGTGTCCCAGAATAAGTTTCTTTAAAGAGAAAAAAAAAGAAAAGCAGAACCTCCATTACGCAGGGTCTTGTTGGAGGGGAATTCCAATTTGTATCTCAGGGCAATGCATGCAAGAGACAACAGTAATTCATACAAATGTAGCGTAGAGGAGCGATCCTGTCTGCGGTGTCTCCTGAACACAGAGTGCATGGCGCCCGCATCAACATCACAGAGAGCCGAGAACCAGGACTGGAAATGCAAGAACAAACATTACCAACTATTTTCAAAGTCAGTGCAAGATCGCACTCAAAGCCTGTCTGTCATTTCAACTCTTCTCTACCGTGGCTTGTTTTACATTATATGCAAAATATATCCCCATTGAGTTCTGACTGCCATGTTGCTACCTTGTACCTTAATTGATTTCCCTTTCCTGACAAGCTATATTGTCATCTTGTTTCTACCTTAGGGGCAGGTATCTGTTCCTTGTATTTTTGCCACATGTATCTTGAACTTCCTCTACCTTTTTTTGCTTCGTCAAGTGTAGGTTTTGCCAAGCATTCCCTAGGGCTGCCTCTTGCACCAAGCGCAGAAGCTCTTCTGTTATATATTCTAATACTGTGCCCACAGCTAAGCGTTTGGTTTTATACAAAGGCATTCTTTTTGCAGAGTTGGTCATAAAACAATTAGATACCCCTCTCTCTTTTTCTCTCTATTTTTTAACTATTGATAAAACATTCAATTTTAATGCCCCATTATTTTTATGGCAAGTGCTGTTTGGGTTAGGGAGCTTGGTGCTGTTGGCTTGCTGCGTAATTTGTATGTTTTTAAGGCTGGACAGAAAACTACAGCATCTGGGTTGCATTTGCTTGTTTAGAAGGAATAACCTTGAAATTAAAATGAAAAGATTTGTACAGCATTATTGTTGAGTATGCATGGGTACCCGGTAGATACAGAGGAACCTCATGTAGCCCTGAAATGGCCAACAGCTGAACTGCATGGGCTTTATATTTAATATCACAGCATCTGTTGCTACATTCCAGCAAGGGTAACAAATGGTGGCAAAGAAGTGAAATACCAAATTTAGTTCATGACCCTACTCGGCATGACTGTCATTTTCTCTGTTAAATATCCAGTATACTTCAATTAATGCTTCCATAAGACCAGTCATCAGAAATATACGGAAATATTCAAAGAGGTTTAATTTACTTTTATATATATATATGTATTTGTATTAAAGCAATTCTGTTAATTAATAAATAATCTGGACAAAAAGGGCCTTTAAGAAGGCTTTTAAAGTTTCTGAACCAGCTACAGTGTGTATCATGTGAGCAGAGGGTGGCCGTGGGAAGCACAGGCACGTAAAACCAGAATAACTTGTTGGCGCAAACCACTCTCATGGGACTGCGAAACTCTACACATGCATTCTTGTTGGAAATAGCATCCTTCACTGGCACACTACCCAACCTTCACCGGCAGGTACTTTTTTGGGTAATTCTTTCCACTTCTTGATCAAAAAAGTGTTTTATTTTCTGCTTTTCTTGGTTGGTTTGGGGATTTTTTTTGCAGCTGGGAAGTGGCTTTTTTTTCTGTTTGATCAAATTTGAAACACTTTAGTACTCCAAACCTATTTAAACCAAACCAAATTAAATAGTAAAATCAGGAGCATACATAACAAGTATAGTGTGCAATATGTAAAGCTACTGGCAATGACTTCTCTAGTGCTTTTTTTTAAATAAAGATGTTCCCTATGTTGGTTGGTAGCTGTTCTTTTCCTTGTTCCCTGCTGCTGTTCCCTTTGAGGATGAGTATGCAGATTAGGCATGTTGTATATTCCAAAAATTGTCCAATTGAACAGATTTTTTTTCCAGAATTTTTCCATTATCCATTGCTACAGAGTGACTTCAAGTTCCAGAGCTGATTTCTGGATGCAGTCAGTCTGCTCATGCAGTATTTGCAGTGTGTTAGGCTTAACTTAAGATTGGTTAGTTTTTTCTTTTGAAGATCTTCCAATACGAATGTGAAAATTAGCAGGCATTGCTTGACTAATAAACATTCTTATATTGTGCTTAGCTGGTAAAAATCATGGGGAGTGAGAATTTAGTATGGCCTACAGTGCCTGTTAGGAGAATAATAGGCAAAAGTTACTCAAGTTTATGAACATAAACTTTATATGCATTAAAAACTAAAGATAAACTTTTCTAGTCAAAACTGATATTCACATATAAAACTCCCTGTTCAAAAATGAAGTGCCAAGTGAAATATTTGCTCTTCAAATGAGGAGCATATGTACCTGAAGCCAGTAAAGACAGATGTTATGTGGAAAAAATGATTGCTATACAGGGCTTTTGCTTTTCTAAGAGTGTGGAACGAGTGGGCAGGGCGGCAAGTTATGAACTACAACCTGGAGCCTGGGCACACTGTCGTTCAAAATAGATTCACGTTTAGGAGAGGAAGGTGGTGCTACCAGTATCCTGCCTTTTCAGTTGGTATTGGGAAAGAGGGAAGCTAGAAGCAAAGGTTGGATTCGACTCATCGCATTTTTTTTGTATCACGATCAGATGTTTACCTAAGTCAAACTAACTCCCTAAGTTCAAACACACCTATTGCTTTTAAGGCAGGAAATAAGCAGGGAACTCTTACATAGCTGTTGTGGATGGAAAAGTCAAGTCTTTCTGGCTTTACCCTGTAAAGGAAGATCACAGCTGAACAGTAGTAAAACTCTGTTTATTACTAAAATTCTCTGTAGTGTTACTGAAACATTGCTGTGGAAAATATCTATTGATGAGTTTTGCTTCTTCTGATATGACTTTCTGCTTTTGAAAAGTAATGTTTCTTTTTTATCTTTGTTCCTCATTTCCCTTAACTGGGTTAAATTCCTTTTCTCCTGCACGTAGCTGTCTGCCCTCTGGGTATTCCAGTCTTTGATGCTCCTTACCTACACCATCCGCCCTGCTCGCAGGCTTTGGCTTGATAAGCTCCGTGGCTGCTTTGGTCTCTCCTCGCCGTGGCCATCATCCAGCTCAGGGGTCTGCATCGCTCTGTCTGAGACTGAAGAGTGAAACCTGCCAGAGCCCTCTGCTCCAGAGTGCCTTGTACGAGCATCACCAGCTTTTGGAAAGCCAGCACACCAAGAATCACTCGCAATTACAAAGACAATTTTCTAAAAGGGCTATTTGGAGACTGGTGCATTTTTGGAGTAATTTTTACATTCCAAGGATTTGTGCTTTTAAAAAAGTTACATTTAATGTAACTTTTACCCAAGAAAGCTCTGAAGCACTTCAGAATCAAAGCATCGGAAAAAAAGAAAAAAAAAAAAGCTTACCTTTGAAAATATGACTCATTTCATCAGATGGTGATTAATAAAAAAACTACAAATCATGGTGGCAGTTAGAAAAATCAGTTTATTTTTATCAGAAGAAGGTAGAGTCTGTGTTCTACCACTCATTTTTGAAATATTTTCTTTGTGTAATTAAACACTGTTAAAATTTTACAACTGTGCTAGTACCAAAGGCTTATCGTTCCATTTCTGCTTGTTAGGTAATTAGGGAGTTGTTTCTTCACTGATGCTGTTTTTGCAGTTTATCGTGGCTTTCTGAGGTCATGTATTTATACATGAAGTCATATTGTTTTTAATTATTATTTCTAGCCTTTATTCTTCTTGAAAACAAATACAGGCCTGTAAAGACCCAGAATACACAGAGTGCAAGAATATATCAAAATTCAGTAATTTTTTAATCTTTTGGTTTTTCAGGCACTCTCGCAGTTTGGAAGGGCATGACTCGTGGCCACAAATTCTGAGAATTGACTGTTGTCAATCCTGGCGGGTTTCAGGTTATCCTCTGGGAGGGAATGATGCTCACTCGCTTTCACTCCATACGTGTGACTGAACAGGAGATCCTTAGCGTGTGTGCAGACTTGCAGCTTCAGCTTCAACCCGCACTTTATACAGGGGCAAACGCACTTCTCCACACAGGAAGCCAGGCAGGAAGTCAGTTGCCACATTTTTCAAAACTATGGTACAGTCTTTTGAGTCATGCATAAAGTGCTCCGTTGGTGCTGGATCTGCTGTCTGTACTCTTTATATCCTTATCTCCAACTCCCTTTCCTTTTTGGATCTTGCACTCTCTACCAGGCAAGCTCACTCTTCAAGTACTAGTGACCATGTGGTTTGTCAGTCATTAAAATGAGATCTCAGTCTTGCATGGCAGTGTTATCATTAATGTCTTCACATTCTAATTTCCTCTTCATCCAAGACTGCTATGTGAAAGTATCATGA
The DNA here is from genome assembly GCA_013389825.1 of Crypturellus undulatus. Taxonomy (NCBI): domain Eukaryota; kingdom Metazoa; phylum Chordata; class Aves; order Tinamiformes; family Tinamidae; genus Crypturellus; species Crypturellus undulatus. Next base: position 246,538 of record VWPW01008808.1, on the reverse strand, counting down.
GTATATACACCAGAAATGGAACCTGCATCAAAAAATTAACTTCTGAGTTGTCCATAGGATTTAACATCATTCACTTCAAGCTTTTACTGGCTGCTTTTCTTCAGGTGTGTCCTTACGACAAGCCTGAAAATATTCAGTAATGGTGTTTACCAATATACATTAGATTGAATATGTGAGCTTGACTGTATGTACTATTGATTGTACCAGTGATTGTTACCCAGAGAGGGACCACAGTATTCAGCCTTGCTTTGGGTCCTGAAATCACCTGGGTTTTTTATTGCTGGGTTTTTTTTTTTTTTTTCAAATACACTCAGTTTTAATTTAAATGTAGTTGAGAAATAGGAAATTTGGCAATAGTCATTTGCCACAGTAAGTAGGGAAGTGTACTGTCTTTCATGCCAGGTTTTCATGCCAGGAAGAATGAGCATTGCAGCCATAAGTAAGAGCCTTGTTGCACTTTTATACCAGTCTCCTTACGAGAGCTTATTAATCCTGCATTCTCCGTTTTCACTGAGAGATCACCCTTTGTACACAGATAAAGATTTGAGAAAATTTTCCTCAGAATATTTACCTTAGAAATAATTTTCTCAAATCTATATTACCTGTCTCAATACTTTTTCCTCAGAATGTTTACCTTAGAAATAAAGTATTGAGACAGGTACATGTCTAGTATTGGTTTACTGCAATGCATAGAGTTCAAAACCAATATTAAACACCTGGTCACTTGGAAAAAAATCACAATGAATAAGCTCCCAGCTTACACAGAAATCAGCCTCTACTAACTAATTGTCTTGTCTTCTAAATTGTAAATAAATAAGAAGACTTTTCAGAGGTCCCTCGTATCCCCAAGGTCCCTTCAGTTCCTGAGTGGCGGAGGGAAGATTCCTCCCTGAGAGCCTTTCGCCCGAGACCGCTCTCCTCTGCGCTGAAGAAGATCATAGCCGTGAACCAGAAATGTCTGTGGGTATTGATTGTGCAGGAAATGACATCCCATTGATTTCAAGGGGATATACAGCAATCTAATTTTTAAGAGGGAAACATAAAACTGAGTAGAAAAAACAATAGGTGCTATAAAGAGGAATCATGCGAAAAAAAACATCTGTGATATCTTTAAAGTTAGTTGGATTACTTGCCCAAACTCGGAGGCTTATGCAGGCTACCAGAGAAATGGTGTTATTTCAGGATGGAAACTGTCAGTGAGATTAATGTACTCTCAGATTTGTATATATTGATCATCTACTCTAACCCCTTCCAAATATTGACCACCTCAAGCAACAGCTATGAAAATTAGACTGATGTAATTAGTTGTTTGAATGTGGATTTGCAACCTTTTTTCAGGTGTTCTGAAATTTTAGTTTGAACTTTTAAACGGGACTCTTGGCTTCTCTCATTCAGAACTGGGGATCAGTGAAGCACTCAACTGCTAGCTGCCCCTTTCTGTTATTTTATGATCTGCTAATCAGACATTTCAAATATAGGTGAGTCTCCTATTCTTGGTGTTTGCAGATACGAGATTAATATTTTAACCTCTTCTTAACTCTTAAGTAGCCCTATCAAGTTACGGAACCGCTGTTCTCACTCCATTTCTGCCGCTCCTTGAGCTGTCAGTTCGCAGTAACGGCTGCTGGGCTTACATTGCTTGCTCAGCAGCGCAGTTTCCGCTCAGCACCCTTTTCAAGGAACTGAAACCACTGCAGCGTATTTTTGCTTTTAGAGGTGCCAGAGTAAAATGAAGTACTCTCAAACAGAAGCGAAAGGTAGTTGAGAAAAACTGCTGTTATGAAGAAAGGAAAAAAAATAAAACAAAAACCCGTAACGCTATGATAGGTTCTGACAATGTTTTGAAGCGTGTGGTAACTTATGTGCGAGGTCTAGCTGCACAAGCAAGCAACAGGCTTCTCCTACGATACTTTGCATCAGTACGTGAAACGTGTTTCTGCTGTTGGTATTTGCAATTCCTTTTGATGAGCAAGTAAGTAATAATTTTAGTTTTTCTAAGGAAAACTTATGTTGGGTTCTAGAAGATCGGTGCTTAAACTCAGTTTTATTGAAGCATTTGGCTGTGAAATAACATCACTCTTTTTGTTTTGAGTAATAAGAACACAATCTGTTTATAATAAAATACAAACAATTTGCAAATGCCTGTTTGGGGATTGGCTGACAAACAGAAGTACAGAATTCATGGATTTAACAATTAAATGAAAACACAATAGAGCAAATGAAGTTAACTTGTGTCATATTGCTAACTAGAGACAAACTAGGCCATGCTGCACAGTTTCAAAACTTGAAAAATTTTTAGAAATATCATTCAGAGTTTGATACTTTTTGTAAGTGAGAAACTCTTGTTCTGCACTGCTGTGCCAGGTTCCCTTGTGAAATCTTAAATCATGTCAGACATGTTACTTTAGTATTGGAAAACTGTTGGAAAGCTATTTTAGTGTTGGGGAAACAGTCAGATTTTGGATTTCTTAACATTGCTATTTTGTATATTGCTATTTGGAAATTGTTAGCACAAATTTGGGTGTATATGGCTTGTGGGAGGCCATACCAATTGTACTAATTCTGTTCAATTCTAAAGTATCATTCTTTTAAGACTTGCGGTTCTAGTTCTTTTTATATTAAAAATAGATAACTCATATAGCTCATATTTATGTGTAGATCTTTGTAAAACTTCATTAGCTATTGGGTTTTAGTTTTTGATTATCCTTTGAAGTATTCTGATTAATTTTATTTGAATAATAACAGTTATGATTTTATATTTAAAAACTGAAACATTGAATCAAATATCTTCAGTTCAGACCGCCTACTTAGCATCTTTAACTTCTTTCCAGATCAATGTGGTTTAGAGATGTGTCTGTCTTGAGATCTTGAGTGGTATCCCTAAAATAGTTGAGAGTGAGTTCTTTGGTTTTTGAATATCCACGTACAGTAAAAGGGTACCCAAACAATTAATGCTTCAAAACAAAATATACCTATGGACTAAAAGACTGAAGAGAGAATCATTTTTTGAAAATTTGCCAGATCACAGAAAACAAGCACATTAAAAAAATCCTCAAAGGTACTATTGAAGGCAAAGTATAGATTTGTATTTCAGTCATCCTTCAGGACAAAGGTTATTTTTATTTTTTTATTTGTTTTGTTTTGTTTTCTTCTGGAAACCTAGAGATACGCTGACTTTTAAGAAACTCAGTTGTCAAATGCAAACAGAAAATAGACCTTTTTTCCAAATTCAAAGACTTACCTGTATAGCATCTGCAGAGTTTGTTTTCATTAGAAGAGAAAAATAAATATGTCCAGACCCTGCGATTGCAAAGAAAACCTTCCACATGTTGAATAAATATAACCAGATCAAGGGTTTTCTTCAGCACATCTGAGACTTTGAGAAAGCTGCATGTTCAAGGCAGCCATCTCCCAGGCCGTTCAATATGGAGATTTTGAGTTCACACGTGACCTCCTAGAAATGCTTATGAGAACATTCTGTAAGTAATTGGCACTGATAACAGAACCCGTGCATGAAAACTTCACAAAACAAGTTTCTGAAAGAATGTTTGAGGATATTTTTAGTATTTGATTACTTTACAAAGACTGCAACCAGTTACTGAGTAAATTGATGCAAACTATCATAGCTTTGGAGGTGGAAACTTTACAATTTACTTTAAAAAACAGAAAAGATTTCCTTAATAAGGTCATGTTAACAAGGGTTATAGCAATCCCCATAATATTTGTGGCTACCTCTCCGTTACGTATAGACAAAAAATCATTTCAGTATACTAACTACATACTATACTGCTGTGGAAATATACTTTCAATATACTAAACCTTCTGTACACTATACTGCTGTGAAAACTAGCATCTTCAGATTGCAACCACAGAGAATCTTGGTATTATGTGCTAAAGAAAGACTGCTCCACTCTTTTTCTGTATGTGTGTGTATATATATATATGAGATCTGAATTCACTGATTCATTAGAATGTTCAGAAGGAAAAGATTTGCAATGGTCAATGCATTGAATTACTATTTCCAGTTGAGTAGCACTGACAATTGCCATGACTTTGGGAAAGTTGCTTGGTTCCTTTACTTTTAGTTCCTAGCTATTTCCATGGAAAATATTAAAAGGATTTTGTCAAGTTAGCTAGTTTCAGATTTCATTATGAATATGAAAATCAGATCAGGCAGACTTATGACCTCAGACAGAAGTCCCCTCAATCTCTCTCTATATATATTTATTTTGATATATTTTTAAGCATCTTCTGTTTTTTGTTGTTGTTGTTCTTTCCAACTTAAAACAGTCTAAAAGAATATAAGTCCTAAGACAAGAAAGTTCTAGGCTTAGAAAAGGTAAGTTTAACTAGGTACAGTAAGCCTTTTTTTTTTTTTTTGGGGCATGTGGGGACACTGTTATGAGTCAGGTGAATGGATAGCCATCAAAATTTTCCATTCTGTAGTATGTCTGTGATAAAGTATTGACGCCACAGATGTCTTCAATTCCAAAAGTTTGGCCATTCAGGCCCAGAAGAAGATCCTTGGAAAAATGGTGTCCAAATCAATAGCAACTACTTTGATAGATGACACCAGCAGTGATGTTTTGGATGAGCTCTACCGAGTGACAAAGGNTGGCCACAGATGTCTTCAATTCCAAAAGTTTGGCCATTCAGGCCCAGAAGAAGATCCTTGGAAAAATGGTGTCCAAATCAATAGCAACTACTTTGATAGATGACACCAGCAGTGATGTTTTGGATGAGCTCTACCGAGTGACAAAGGAATACACACAAAACAAAAAGGAAGCAGAAAAGATCATTAAAAACTTAATTAAAATAGTTCTCAAGTTGGCAATTCTCTACAGGAACAACCAATTTAATCAGGAGGAAATAGCCTTAATGGAGAAATTCAAGAAGAAAGTTCATCAGCTGGCTAAGACTGTGGTCAGTTTCCATCAAGTGGATTATACTTTTGACAGAAATTTTTTGTCCAAACTCTTAAATGATTGCAGAGAGCTACTTCATCAAATCATTCAGCGTCACCTAACTGCAAAATCACATGGACGTGTCAACAATGTGTTTGATCATTTCTCTGATTGTGAGTTTTTGGCTGCCTTGTATAATCCCTTTGGACCTTATAAACTGCATTTGCAGAAACTCTGTGATGGTGTCAACAAAATGCTGGATGAGGGGAACATATAAGTACTTGGATTAAAGTTGACTACAAATAGATGTATTATTTGTAGATGGAACACTGCTGATTTATGAAGGAATAAGGGAGCAAACAAAGGGGATTTTGTATTTTTTTTTTTTTTAAGATGAATATTTCAAAAAGATCTTTATAAATAATCAATTCCTTATCATCAGCTATCTATTGCTATTCACAGTCCACCTGAAGAAAAACTACATGTGAAACTTATACTGTGCCTTGCCTATGGAAACAGCTGAATAAAGACAGTAAAACACAACTGGTCAAGCACAGCACAGTTCTTGCAAGATAGCTACATGAAAAAAAAAGGTGTTGCCAGACAATCCAAATATTGTCTCTTTCATTTAGAGAAATGTTTCTAAGCTATCAGTTTGATATTGTTGGTAAAAGATTATCATGGTGATGGTAGAGTCTATAATTTCTTTGACTTACCTGTAAAATATATATTTGAATCATTTACAGTCTTTTATGCTTCCCACACAGATCACAGCTTCCTGTGCTGCCCTTACGTCCATTCTGTTTTTGAATATTCAAATCAGTGATGCTATCCCATGAAGTCTGAGTTGGCTTGTTTGTCTGCAGGCCAGTGATGAAAACTGTATGTTTGCCTACCAGGTCATCCCCAGAGATTTACACAAATGCCTGTTTCCTTTGCTTGTGTCAGGAATTATAATCTGCAGTAAAACAGCCTCACTGGGAAAAAGTATTTCCTAGAAAACATCACTGGTACATCATTTTAAATTTTGCATATAAAATTGAAAGGTAAAAGACTTGTCTATGCAATTTACTATTTTTATTAGATATTTTTCTAATAGGTCTTCATTGTTTTGAAAAGGTATGGGTCAGTGTATTTTATACATCAGGCTGAGGTGTGTGATGATATGAATTCAGAAAGCTTAAGTATCTGAAAATAAATTCCAAGGCAGTTTGTTTTGTGTATAATGAATCTAGAAACAGAAATTAATTTTGTTATTGTGTTACATGCTGTTTAACTAATGGAAAAGTGTCATCTTAAATCACTTTTTTTTCTTCCCTCATACCTTTCACCCTTCTTTTTCTCCCTCTTCTCTCTGCCTTGCCTTCAAGGAAAACAATGTGACTTATCGGACACTGTAATGTGCTTAAAAGCATGAAAGTTTATACATTTCAAACATCTGAAGACTTTTTGTTAGAAAGCATATAAAGATTTAGCAATTTATTTAATTGCCAATGTTTTTGCTGTTTGCTGTGTCTTTTTGTTTTAATGAGTAAACCAAAGAATATTTGCACTCTAAACTTTTCAAGTTTTTTTTTCCCATTGTTTTTAAATGACAAAGAGCAAACAAACCTGGCCAATGTTGGCAGCCAGAGTGGCTGTCACATGTCTGTCACATGTCTTAACCATTGCTTGTGACTTTTCTAGAGTGGAAGTTCACTCTTATTCATATTCATTCAGTCACTAGATTCTGAAGATTACAAGAAAGGAACCAAAAATGTTTAGAAGAAATGTGTGTTCAGAGTATCAGCTCATTCAATTTATGCTGTCCAGCAGAGTGGAAAAGATGAATGCATGGGTAATCTGCAGCAGTTAGGAACTGAGGTAGTGGCCGCGCTAAAATTTGTCCAGAGTTTAGAACGCTTGTTTGTATCTGATGGAGTACCAGTAAGATCCCTTTTCTTGTTTCGCTTAGAAATTAATAAATACATTGCACTTTTGTCTGTCAGAATTAATTAATCAGTAGTGCAGCATCATGAAGAAATCTCACAAAACTATAGCAGGTAGTTTCTGACTCACTAGTCTTACATACTCTTTTTTGATCCGGAAAGAGAAAGTAGTGTGTTCTTGCTTTCCTGATGTTCTTTGACTTTCAGAAACTGAAACTTCCATTTCTCATCATTTACTGATCAACAAAATAGTGTAGGTTCAACCTGTGATCCAGAATATTTTCATTACTGAAGTTCAAATTTTCTCAGGGATAAAAACTGCTTTCATGCTTTTTCTATATTGTTTACAAACACCTGTTTAGATGTATGTGAGTAATTATAACCAAGTGTATTTATTTTGAGACATTCTATTAACTTGTTACTCCATTGTGTTATCTAATTATCTGTATACTTTATAGAAAAAGTGCTTTTTGAAAAGTGATTACAAACATAAAAACCTCACAACCATGAAAAAATACATTTAGCTCAAAATCTAGGGTTTTTTTCTGAGATCTTTTTTCCTGAGTTCTTTTCTGTGAAAATAATTCTTATCCCACATCTCAAATACAAAGCAATTTCTTTGATGATTAAAGGGAGTAATCCTACAAGATTTCTAAAGACCTGCTTTTAAAAGCAAATGACGTAACACTTAAGCTAAGGTGTAAAATTTTGCAATTCGTGTGTTTTTTTCTGCAGCACACGTAAATATTGCCTTTAATTACTAAATTTGAGGAAAAAAGTGATAGTTTTCCTTGTTATATGCTAGTATTTGTATTAAAGCATCAGCCATTTACCAAAATGTGATTAATCAATATTATTTGTCTTGCTGAATTTAAAAATGAACAGGTATTAGCAGTACTACTTAGCTATGGATACAATAATGCCCCTTATTGTATTCAGTAAAACAACACTGTTTTCATAGGGAGAAATGACAGAAATTCTTGAAATACTACAATCTGCTTATCTTGGATGGATTTTAAATCTCAGAACCATAGATGTTTAAGGTATTGCTCTTATAATTAATCCTTGATGCCATCAAAATGTATATTGCTGAAGTTGTGGAAGTTAAAACTATTTTACAGTATTTCAGAGGAGTTGCAAAGTAGTTAGTAAGACCTTGGCTATATTTTGCAACATGCATCAAACAACTATGGTCTCTGCTGGACAGTGCAAACAAGATGCACACGTTTTCCGTGTGTCATCTTCACAGGGTTTCATCAGAGCTTTTGACCACTCCCTAATTATGTTTGCACGCATATACATAGACAAATAAAAAGAAACCATCAGGTAAGTTTCAAACATTATTCTTGCTATAAAACTCCTAAGATTTATCTCCATTTAGAAGGTCCAGAGATTATTAGCTGAAGTCTAGAAGCTTCCAGCACTTGGGGCTTTTCAACCTCTCCCTTAATGCAAATTCCTGTAAAATAAGGGAAAGAGCAGATGGTCTGTTGTTTTTCCCTATCTCTCCCTTGAGACGTTGCATTGTCTTAAGGAAGCAACAAACTGTTTTTGATGCGACTTGGCTTCAGTTCCATTCCATCCACCTCTCATATCCACTTGCATGCCATTTATAATGTGACTAAAGGTAAAGTGGAATTCTACATGTGCATGTTAAAAAGACCTCAGCATGCCTGTTTTAATGGTCCAGCAGAACAGAGTTGGTGTTGTCCTCAGAAGTCTCTCACAATCAGTAATATGATAAGGAACTTGAACAGAATAAACTCATCAGTCAGCTTGTCTCCTACTACCAAGGTTTTTTCTGTTGTATCGCATGCTTTTTATGCCTATTGACTCTCAGACAGATTTATTCCTTCCGTATTTGAAGAAACAGCCCTAAATACCAAATACTGTGTTCCTGCAATGTAATTTAAAATCTGAAGGAATAATCTGCATCTTGATTTAGTTGTTAGTACTGTTTTGTATGTAATCTATATCTTTACTATTATAGTAAGCATTGGACCATTTCTGGTCCAATTTCTTTACATGTACCTGTGAAACTTTTTAGAAGAAATACATTTTTTGTATACATTACAGAGTATCTACTTTAATGTGAATATGAAATGAAGATTGCAGTTTGCATAACAATTTGCAAAGAAAGTTTATTACAACTGTTTTTCACTGAGATTTGGGCAAGTCAGCCAATATTTATAGTTGAGAGGCAAATATCTGTGCTCTGGATAAAACAAACTTAACTGTCAAAGGAGTTGTTCAGAAAATTTTTATGATATGTTATTTCTGCAGTTTTCCTCATAGAAGAAACCTTGGGGGTAGATGAAAGTTTGCTATCATAAAAAAGGCTATCAAAACCAAGGCGTGACTATTCCTTGGACCTTTTATTTAGGCTATGCTATGCAGTTGATATTTTCAGTTTTGCCAAAACACAATTCTTGCACTTGTTCTTAAAAAGAAAAAAAATCTCAAAAATTGCTTCATACTAGATTTTTCATGTGTTGGTACCAGAGTTTGCAAAAATTACATTATAACTTTGACATTCCTACTTAAAATATCATACATTTTAGTATATAATGTGATTTATTTTCCTTTTGTGAAAATACACGGGCAGTATCTTCTTACAGGCTCTAAGAGCTCACTCTGTTACAGGATTGCCCAGTCTGTACCACAAATCAAGATTTCCTCATGTCCAAACCACTAAGTCCTGTCTTTTCTTAGTACTCAGTTTTAACAATTATAGTTCTGGTTTCCAGTTTTAAAGCTGACCTATGGGTGGGATTTTGTTCAGTTCTAAAGTTGATGCTTTTGGTTAGGACTTTCCTGAATCAAGAAGAGCCTCCTGTATTTCCCAAACTTGCTAGTTTGCTGAAAAATAACTTCTCCCAACCTGTAAATTTCTACTTGCTATCACTGCGTATCAGTTCCTGGAGGAACATCCCTTATGAGATTCTTTTTATTAAGGAATAAATGGCAAAGAAGTAGCTTACAGCTTTGGGGTGTTTCATGGGGGTGTTTCACCACACTATCAGGGAAAAAGCAACTATAAAAATTAAGAATAATAGTTAAGATACAAGTTACTTGCCCAGCTTTCCCAGGCAACCAAAAATTACTTGCCCAGTCTTCCCAAGCAATGAAAACCTGTTTGCTATTTCTGTAACCCTGTGGGAAAATCTTGCTGTGGTAGGTGGAGGACAAAGGTGGAGCTTCCCACAGTTATTGTGATATAGATATAAACTACTTTTGCCATGACACGTAAGATCTTCCACTTTCTTCTTTTAAATACTAACATTGGATTTTAAAATTATACTTCCTGTTGGCTTCATGACAAAATAACTCCTATTTCACTTCCTATTTGGGAAATATTTGAGTTTAAAAGTGTTTTTATTATGCACATAAGCTGAAAGGGAATAGCAACCAGTCTGACTTTACTGATCTTTACAGAATTTACTGATCTTTAATTTTAAGAGTCTATTCCAGTAATTCCAGTAGCTAAACTGAACTTGGGTCTTGCAGAAAAGGATCGTTGGCTGTTGATGCTCCAATCCACTACTGTTAATTTAAGAATTCTTCTGACATGGCAGTCTTTCCTCAGCCCAGAAGTGCTTAGCTGGTGATCTCAAATTACTTTATTGTCTGGACTTGAGACGCTGCGTTTTTTTGCTCTGTTTGAGGTTTGTTTTGCAAGGAGCCAAGATACACAGCTGTGCGTTATCTACTAGGTCTGCTAAATGACTGCACAAACAGAATAGACTGAGGCAGCACTTTTTGCTGGGGCAGTAGGTGCAGGGAAACAACTGCATTGGTCCAGCAACATGACATGAGATCAGCTGTTCTTCAGAAAGCTGGTTTCATCTTGCTAGGATCTTGATAATTCAGCAACAGAAAGATGATGTCATCCTTGGAACTAAAGTGAGTCTCTTTGTCCAACTCAACAACTGTCTCCGTTACAGACTGCTTACCTTGCTTTCAATGGCATAGACACTCCCAAAGGTACCTCTGCTGTGCCATCATAAGACAACCTGTTGGGGAGAAGGAGAAGAAAAGAAAGCTCAGCACTTCCCTGGGAGAAAGGGCTGTAATCAGACACTGATACTTCGTATGTCTCCTTTGTTACATTCACTGTGATAAGAGTTTAATGCCTACAATATTCAAATAACAAATTCTAGTTATCTAGCTACTTAATGGGATGTGTTCAAGCACATAATTCTACTATGCTACAGCACTGCATTCTAGTTTAGCCCAAAGCTGGAACTGAATTCACATGATAAAATATGGTAACAAGGAAAGATGCCGCTTACAAAAAAGAACTGATGAAAAGTACTCTCTGCTGTGATTAGGGCTTCAGAGAGCCTTGGATGGGGATGCCTGATTCCTAACCATAAGGCAATTGCTGAAGAGGAACCACGGCTACAAATCTAGAGGAGGAGGAAGTATTCCTGTCATTACACAGTTGAGTGGCTGTTTTCTGCCTTTTCATTTTGCTTCTCAATTAGTGGGCTAATCCGTACTTATATTCTTGAATACAATTGCTCTTTATGTTAGGTTGGGAAGGAATTCTTGCACAGCATAGAGCTGATTTAAACCTTTGGTGTTAAGCTTTCCTTTGAATGGTGGAGAGGTCCTCCTGGCATAGAAGCTGGTAACGTGGGCCTTCTTGAGAAACAGGTAAAGTTCTGCCGTATACCTGAGGACAAAGAACTTATGTCTGCTGTTTTGCACAGAAAAAGTATATAATTTACTGGGCTATTTACTGAATTGGCTTAAGAACTCCACAGAATGTACTCAGTGGAAACATGATAGAAGAGGTTACTTTATGAAGTAGAAATAACTTCTGAAGTTAGAAAGAACTTATCTTTTATGTACATTTTTTTTATCAGTAAAAGTGTTGCCTGGATTTATTATAACAGCACAGGCTCTGGAAACTTGTCTATTCTAAAGCTTGATATGGCCATTAACTCAGGAAACCACTGTACTGGATAATTTTTTCCAGGAGGCACTTCAAGTCTTTCATCTATTCAGTATTCAGTTAATTTGTAGAATGTATTTATCCATGATCTGATAGTAATACAGATTTCCAGATCTGATTTCCAGAGAATGCAACATATGGTTATTTGCTAATCTCTTTACCTGTTGCTTTAATCTATGTGTTTTTTTCCCTTCTTTTTCACCTATGAGAAGACTAAATTAATGGATTTTTATTAGGGGAACATTTAGGATGAAATGTAATAGTTGTGTTGTGAGAGCAACACCATAACCTTTTCCTAACATCTCCCTAACATCTCTCCATGGGATGTATTTTCAAAGCTGTTAATGAGATGTGCACACACAACTAGTTTCTGCTTAATGGGTTTGTCCTGCTAGTGTATTGTAACATACCAGCTCAGCGGTCTACTAAGCCCTGAATGACCCTCAACTTCAATCTCCCTTAAAACTTGAATCTCTCATGTATTTAAATAGAGGCCTTCCATAGTGCTGTGCTTGTGCCCTCAGCATGGGTTTCCTACTTAACTGAGTGTTATGTGTGATGAATGCCAAATTATTGTTTCTTGCCAAAACAGGAACATTAGAGACCTCCTATGACGTGTGTTGCTGACAAAAGCTATAAAAATGTTTGCAATTACAATCAGTTCACAAGAATATGTTTACTGCTGACTGCACAGTGTGCTGTTTCTCAGCATCAGATCAAGAAAGTCGCTTTTCAAGTTCTGTTGGTGACAAACAATACATTCAATGTTAACAAAAAAGTCTACTTGCTGATTAATGTAGGCTCACATTAAAGAATGCAAGAAAGCAAGTTAGAACAGAAATCATACTATTTGCCATTTCTGCAATCACTAGATACTAGCTCCAAGAAAGGGTTATGTCCTGTAAAATTGTATACTTAGCCTAAATAAATAGTTTTGAGGGAGCACCGGTAGGTTGAGGTAGGCTATGCAAACCGTTTGTATGAAATAAACTTTTCTCACCAGCTAAGTGCACAGTCACTCACCTCACATAGAGGTATCAACCTCTGCCTTGGCAAAAGATGCTAAATTAAAAACCTGCAGGGACTTATAAAGTGCTACGGCTGACGTCATGTGTGGAGAGGTACCATGTGGTGTAGGCCGTGCCTCTGTAGAGTTCAAAAGGAGGGTGCCACAGTTTTTAACATATGCAGACTGGATTCGATTTCTAGATGCCGGACGTGGAAAGAAGCATCTGGTTTACTCCTTCCCTCTCATTTGTGCAGAATTTGATCCCAGTGAATAGGCCTCTACAAACCTCTGTGATCAGAGCCATTTAAAAAAAATAAGCTCTTGAAAATGATCCTTATAACCCAAACATATCTTTCAGAAATAGTAAAAAATATACACCGAGTAAAAGCAAGTAATTCAAATTTCCTATTCCCCCTACACATTGTTTTAAAGGTGGTCACACAGCTGTAAACTGTTGATATTTTGGATGGGATTGAAAGCACAGTAACACAGTATCCATAATATAGGCACCTCCGTCTTAAAAACAAACAACAACAACAAAGTGGAATCAAAAAAGTCATCTAACATATCTATTGAAAAAGTTATTTTAGAATATACTGCAAGTTTATTTTGGTGAGCAGAAGGAAAACACTCATTTTAAAAAAGAACTCACTGCTCTAGGCATTGAAGCATAGGAAATCAAATTCTTCTACTTGGTACCTTGGTTATAAGGTAATACTGGGAGGAGGGGGGAGAAATGTCTGCATTTTTTACTGTTCTAAATTCAGTAAAAGAGTCGATGAGAAAAACATGCTGGTCAACACAGTTCACTAAGAGACAAAATAAAGTAGATATGATATTTTTTGACTTTCATTACCAGTTTCAACCACTTTGACTCTGGATATCCTGCTTATTGATTTCCTATTGTGATTCATTAATTTAAGAGTCATTTTAACACTTGCTATTATTTTTCGCTCAGCATCTATTACACCAAAGTTTCCAGCTAATAACACCTTGTCAGTGGCGGTATTTTCTGACCTTCCTTCTTCCTTCATCTTGATGCAATTTTTTCGGATACCTCTACAACTCCTACAAAGGAAAAAAAAGGAAAAAGAAGAAGCTAGGCAATTTGATTTGTTGTTTTCAAGAGTAACAACTGGCTTCCAGACAAATTTAAATTAGAATCCTTTCTAGTTTCTAATAGACCAAGAGCTAAACTAACAGGGCACAGAAGATTTTGGGACCCTAGGGACAGAGCCGAAATTGCATGTTCAACAGCATACAAGAGATCAGAACCAGCAATCTATGGCTATGAACAAAAAACTGTGCTGCTTCAGATATATGAGTGATTATGCAAATTAAGATGATGGTATAAGGATGGCTAGATTAGTTCCTAAGTGCCTGACTATTTCCAATCTGAACTAGATGTTTCCAGAAATGTATGCAGAGTTGGCTAAGCTGTGTGTTTATGTTGTCAGTTTGCATGTATCCTCCTAGCAAATTACATCCTAAAATTACCAGACATTACAGAAACAAAACCCCAGACCTCCTAGAGAAAAAAACATAGGTGTGAACAAAGGTATGCAGTGTCCAACAGACAGCACATTAACTATATGCCGCTTCAGTGTAAGTCTGTCCTCTGGGCACCTTTAAAGGTAAGGTATTTGTCATGCTTTTCCTGATGGGTAGGGTAGCATGGCCAGCCAGACTGCTCCTGCAGGAGGGTGCACCATACATCTCCTGGAGGCTTCCCTCACTGCTGCCAAGTGGAAATACAGTCTGTCACTGTAGAAGTAATAAGGAAAAGATTGTGGATGAGGTAGAACCAAAGCACATGGAAGATTAAGAACCCAGTTAGTTAATCTCTAAGAAAGAATAATCACAAACCGCTTCAGAACTCTGTCCTCCTCAGACAGAAAACAGTCTCTTTGTACTACCAAGTGTACAGGCAAGTCAGAGCCAAGGAGGTTCTCTGTGTAATCTAAAGCTAATTGCACTAGTCTTTTCACTGCAGCAAAATTTGGTCTTGTGTTGAGCTAAAATGAAAGGGGCTATTTTAGAAAGTGAAATATGTCATGGGGGTATTTTGGTCTGATTATCCAGCCCTGTAATTATGTACATATGGTCTTTCAGTATGGTCTTACAGTGGGTTCCTTCTGCATGTATTCAACAGTATTTCCCATACTTAAATTCTTGACTTCTAGTGGACTCCTTAGCATGCCTATATTTCCTAACCTGATTCAGGAATCCTTTTTTCTTGCTCTCAATGAGTGCATTTAGAATGCCCAGAAGAACACCTCTATACAAGTAAATCCGTTGGCTTAGTAAAGCTAGCTGGTATCAAAAGCAGTGTCCCTCTGATTTCATCTTTGCATAAGACTTTCATAGGGTTTTTGTTTGTTTTTGGTAGACGAATTTTCTTACTGGAGATGTGGTATATGCTGAAAATGTAAGATGTATTGTTTTACTATAGCACAATACTTCCCCTAGTGTCCAAACCATAAATTTGTGCTCAGAGAGGTTGTGGAGCCTCCTTCTCCAGCGATCTGTCTGGACATCACTCTGTTCCATGTGCTCTGGGTGTCCCTGCTTGTGCAGGGGCATTGGACTGGATGATCTCCAGAGGTCCCTTCCAGCTTTAACCAATCTGTGATTCTGTGATTCTGTAAATTGCATATAGACCATTTACTTTACCTCCATTCAAACTGAACCACAGGCAAAACCTCTCTTATTTTTCCTGCTTTAAAAGGGGAACTATCTGCAGATTACTTCAGATCTCATATCCTCATTGCCCCTATTTTGCTCTCCAAAGAGCTTTGAGCTCTTTTTGATGTAGACAATATATTGTCAAGGAGACAATTTGCAGCAAACACACTTTTTTACTTTCCACTAGCTGTGGAAATAATTCAAACTAGATCAACTGTACAAGAAAAATGCATGAAACAAAATCTGGCTGTGCCAGGAAGCACATAGATGCTTTCCTTGGCAAAATCCAAAGCAAAAAAGAGTCCCCAAAGTCCAGCTACTCTGGACTCTGGGGACTCTTTACGCTATCCTTGGTTTCTTGAGAACCTCCTAGACAGACTACACAACTCTCAATCAATGTGAAGACCTAGCCAGAAAGAAGGAAGAACTCCAAGAAGTTCCCTGTGTGTAGTTCAGATAAAGTTCTTCAGCCCTGAGTTGGCTGGGTCATATTGGAGGGTCCTGATTAGATCTGCTGAGCTCCACAGCAGTAGCCTTGTAACGCTCAAATACAGTTGAATATGTGCAAACCACAGTGATTCTGCAACGGTATTAAGAATAGATGAGTTGACTACTTAATGTGTAGGGCTGTCCAACAGACTCTAGGACTAGTACTGCCAGCTGCTAGAACAGAACTATAAAGAACTGTCTGCTTAGCATCTTAAAGGGCAAAGGACGCAGAGTGGCAGGGAATTTCAGTCCAGCTATGTCAGCTACACAATGGTGTACGTTACACAGTCATTCCTTGCTTCCCAGTCTGTAGAAAGGAAACTGTTTATCCGTTTTGCAGGCCTACTTGGATGCAAAAGGATGTTTTTGAGAAACTCATTTATAACCTGAGCCAAAGCTCAGCAAAGTCAAAGGATTTATTTGCACTGACTTAACTGAGTGATGAAGCAGACCCTGAGATGATAAGGGATAGAAAAATGCTTTAAAATGAATAAATTCATTGTCTGGAAATGAGAAATTGAATCCAAGGGCGTTTACTCTCTGAATGCCAAAGACTATGGCACATGCTCAAGTTCAGCAAGGAGCAGGGGAAAACAAACTAAGACTTCTTTGTTTATTTTTAACTCACTGGCCTTGGACCTGGGAATAAGCAACAATCATTAGGCCGAAGACAATGTGGTGTGCTCTGCAAAAGGCTGGAAACTGGAACCATATGTTTACTTTCTGCATTTACACTCATGCATATATGTGCTTACATTATAATCACTCAGTGTCTGGAAAAAAAAGTTTCTTTTAGTGAATCTTGATTATCAGATCCTTAACACTTACATCTCCTTAATGTCAATTCCTCAGTGAAGTCTCAGGGTTAAAAAAATGTTATGTTTCACAGCAATTGTTTGACCAGAACAAACGGACAGCACCACGGACAAAAAGCAGCGATGTGGACTGAGATGGAGCCAAGATCGTTTCGAGGAGACGAGATGTCTACCCTAGCGCGGCCTGATCCTAAGCCCCCTCCCTCCGCACCCGCCTGTGTCCTGCTTGGGCGCAGGCGGAACCCCGCGCGCCGCGCCGCGGGCCCGACAGGACGGAGAAAACCGGCCGTTTCCCTAGTCTTTAAAGGTACGAAAAAGACGTAACCAGGAGGCGGGGCCGGAGCCCGAGAGCAGCAACTTCCCACCGCCATCCCTCGGCGGCCGTGAGGCGGTGCGGCCGTTGGGCGGGCGGCCGTTGGGCGGTGCGGCCGTTGGGCGGTGCGGCCGTTGGGCGGTGCGGCCGTTGGGCGGTGCGGCCGTTGGGCGGTGCGGCCGTTGG
>VWPW01008808.1:22824-229029 GCA_013389825.1 Crypturellus undulatus | reverse complement strand
TCACCCTCCCGCGGTGCCCGCCGCCCTCCCGCGGCGCCGCTGGCGGCCGGGGCGGTCGCGACCTTCCACCGCGCCGGGGCCTGCGGCGTCGCCTCGGGGGGAGTCGTTCTGCTTGTCCTGCGCCATGCCGGGGCTCTCCGTGCAGATGTGCCCTTTGAAATCATGACCTCCACGCAGTTGTGCCTCTGTGCCACTCAAAATCGGTGCCTTTTGCACAGTTGTGTCTCTGTGCCACTCAAAATCGTGACCTTTGTGCAGTTGTGCCGCTGTGCCACTCAAAATCGTGACCTTTGTGCAGGTGTGCCCTGGGCCTCTCCAAAGTGCGACCTCTGCACCATTGTGCCCCTGTAATGCTCAAAATTGGTGCCCTTCACACGGATGTGTCCCTGTGCCACTCAAAATTGTGACCTTTATGTAGATGTGTCCCTGAGTCTCTTGGAGCCAGTGCCTATCCCGCAAATGTGCCTTCAATGGCTGAGTTACCTGCAAGAGGTTTTACAGTGTGGCTCTGGGCATGCAGCTGTGCTGAGCATCCCAGTGCCTTCCACTTTTTGCCCTGGACACTGCAGTTAAGACCTTTATTGTCCTGTCGGCGATTTGGTACCCATCCATCCTGCTGCCCCTAACCTAGATACTGTGGCGGGATAGGGACTTTTGGCAGCCCAGGGAGAGGGGAACATGGAGCACGAAGCAGCGAGAGGCTTCTTTCTGCTTGCAGCAGTGCCAGTCTGTGCTGTCTGGTGGAGAGCACTGGGCCAGCCTCACCCAGGAAGGTGGTTCTGCACTGGAATGTGTGTTCTTAGCAGGAACACATTTCTTGTCTATTTTCTTTCCCTTTCTTTCTACCCTTGAACACGTGCTTTGGCTTTTGCCTCCTTGAGTATTTCCAGCACAGTCACAAACTGCAAATTTGGAGTAAAAAGTAGCAAAACGTGGCAGTCGGTCTTAGCGACCAAAGGAGTTTGTTCCATGGTCTCCAAGGATGTCTTTCCTTCCTACAGGGCATCTTGCAGAGCAGCTGTAGCAGAAGGAGATTGGTGGCCTAGATTACATTACTTTTTGCAGAGGAGGAACAATACTGTGAAATTTTATGAAAAGCCACTGAACGGTTGACTCGAGTCACTTGAAAATGACAAACCTCAGAATATTTGGGGCCGGGTCTTTGTACAGTGGTTTTTTTTTTCAGCTCTCTGCAGACTTATTTGTGTGTTTCTGTCTGCATAACTGATCCCAGTGAAGTGAAGACCCTGGATAATAACAAAACAAAGAAATGTCATCAATAACAAAGCTCCGAGAAAGCACTGCACAAAACAAAACTTGCCTACCATATGTATAGGTACAGAGGTGCTTGTACTTTTAGGCTTCTTGGAAGAGGTTTGTTACAGGGAAAGCTGTCCTTCGATGTCTTATTTAGCTAAAGCTTTTGAGAGTGGTTAACTGAGTTTAAACCAGGAGAAAGGGAAGCTTTCTTAGCTTCATATTAGTTCTCTGGCTTTTTCTACTTTATAGCATTTTTTTCATAGCTTAGTTTATCGTACAGGTCAGATATGAGGGATTATTCTAAATATCTGAAAGATCAACTTGATCAACATGTTTAAAATGAGACCTGTTTTCACAAATACACACTAGCATCTAAAAATAGTTTCTTTTCAGATGGGACAAATCTACTGAGGAGTATTTTTCTTGTCTGTTATGCAGAACTGTTGTTATTCATCTGCTTTCAGAGGTTTCAGTTGTATTTCTTTCAGATTGGTTCTGATGCTTAAGCACTCTACCCTTGATTGCCTGTTGAGAACACTGGCACTTATGACGTGGTCCGGATTTTGTACTCTGCTCAGTTAGTGATTTCTCAATTTTTTTTTTTTCCTTCCTGGACTTCAATTACATGAGGCAGTAGATGTACATACATACATATGCTTTGTGTGCATTGCCGTTTTTTGTGGAAGCCCGTACGGGTTGTGAGAAAATTCCAAACTGCTTGTGTGTCTGTATAGAGAGGTCAGTGTATTTCATAACCGTTTAAGCAGTTCTGGGATTTTCTTCTTTTAAGAGCTAATTTTGTTTTTATGCTCATCCTTTGATCATTTAAATATCAATGTGTGGGGAAAAAGAACCCTTGTCATTGATTTCACTAACTTCTCATATGATAAATAAGATCTCTGTAAGTAAATCATTAATCACAACAAATAACAAATGTTTAATGCCCCTAGAGTCCAAGTCAGAGTAAAGGTGCAAGAGTCTTGTTTCCATACGCAAGCTAAAAATGTTTTACTATTACACTATGTAAACCTATGGGTGCATCTCGCTCATCTAATTAAATGATTTGTTTTTATCCAAATAATTGATTTTTTTAATAATTTTTCAGTCACAGATATTTCTTGGTGCATATATTTCTTTTTCAAATCTGCCAGGCTACTTGAACTAAGGAAGTATCTTAGTAGCCTAGAAGGTAATTAATTAACTTGAAAGATCCCCTTCTTCTGCTAGACTACAAAACCTAGCAGCTTTCTGTGTAAGAAATGTCTTTTCTAGCACAAATTTACCAGCAAGCAGCTTTCCATGATGATTCCTCTGAGTGCGATAACAAGGAGTGAGCATGAGCAATTCTTTTTTTTTTTCTTTCCCTCTGAATGGATGCTCCATGCTAAATTTATCAGATAGTTTATTTCTGTGTTTTGAATTTATGCAAAACTTTAACTTCTAAATGAAATGCAGCTTTACTTCAAAGTGTTTATGTTAATTTGGTACATCTTTTTTAATGCAGTTCATTTCTGTAAGGCTTTTTCTATGAATTGTAAAGCAGAAGACTTAACTTTTTAATTTTTTTTTAACTAGGATTGGGCAAAGCATATGCTCTGGCTTTTGCTGAAAGAGGTGCTTCTGTAGTTGGTAAGTTTCATGTTAACTAACTTAGATGTCTAAGAACCTTGTTCTGTAGCTGGCATTCAACAGTCCGTGCCCTTTCTGGCAGTAACCTTTGTTATATATTATTTCTTTTTGTCTTATCTGCGGAGATTTATTTTCTTTTCTAAGCTTTTTTTCTTTTATGAGAAAGTAACCAAGGTCTGTCCAAGCTTACTTGTCTCTGATGGAAAGTCGATATGAATTATCAGCATCGAGACCTGACTTTCATCCATATGTACCAATCTTTACTTTAAGTTGTGACCAGAGAACATATTATTTCAGGTGAGCAGTACTCAAGAGACTTCTAATATGACCATTTGAAAATGTGAGCTTACCTTCTATAATTATTACAGTATTAAGCAGTACAAGTAGCCATCAGAAAACACAAAATGAGTTGAAAGCGCCCTGTGCTGTTTCTCTGTGCGTAGCTATCACTCGTAAGAGTTGTCTGGTTCCAAAAATGGTCCCAAATTTACCTGTTAGCAGAGGACTTCTTTGAGTTTCATAGTAATTTGATCAAAGCCTTTTCAGAGATTATTTAGTCATACAAACTTCCGTATCACAAGCTAATTCTGATGTTTAAATTACACTGCTGTGCACTGTTCAGAAGTTGCCACTTGCAGTTTTACTATTTCTGAGTGAATTCTTGTAGGTATAAGGTCAAACAGATTTTACCGGGTATGTAATTAAATGTGCAAGAAGTTGCCTGCTGATTCTAGTAACTTCAAATAAAAATTCCAGCCTCAGTTCGTAAAATTTCATAAGGCATTTGTTTTACTTTTTTTTTTACTTTGTTGATTAAATACAAAAAGTCTGTCTGTAGACAATTAAAAAAAAAGAATCTAGAGGGTTTGTTTTTGATTGTTGCTGTCTTTGATACTTACCTAACTACTGGGTTAATGAATATTTCATCTCAGGTTTTTATTTAACAAGAAATAGGTTACTAAATTGGCCCATATTTAATTTTATAAGTCTTGTGTAGTTTGTAATTTTCTGACATTTTAGAATGATCTGGAAGGGAATCTGTTATAGTGCTGACTATTGCTATTGATCCTTTATCTCTTGGGTTTGTTACACAGTGTCTAAACCAGTAACTTCGAAATTGACTGTCTGTAAGGGAAACAGTTTCTCTCTGGAAATGGCACCACACTTCATCTTTTTTTTTTTTTTTTTTTTTTTTTTTTGTATCTTCAGTTGCTTCCATTGCTTCCATGGCAGCCCTTGCCAAAATCCTCTCACTGATTGTGGTAGAGCTTTGCATGCTTATAAATGTTTTACTTTTTTTTCTTTTATTGTCTTATGATTCTGACCTTCATGAGTTGAGAAGTTATTTTGCAAATATCTATGAATTTCTCTAACAAAACCAGATATAAGATATAGGCTTTATGTCTTTAACACGAGTTTGTTTGTTTGTTTTACATATATAAAGGTCAACAGTAAGAATAGTGATCAAATGCTCTAGTTAAAGGCCTCAGCACAGGAGCTTTTTCCTTTGTAACCTGTCTAGTCCCACATCTCATTCCCACCCCTGTGCAACCAAAATTGAGCTCTTCTCCCTCAAAGACTCCGTAATACTGTGCTTTGTTTTATCTCTTGGTATTTGTCAAGCTTCTCACCAGAAAAAAAAAAAAGGCAAATTGAGATTTTAAAAGGGGATGCTTTATTTTTTGTCTTACATACTGAATTTATATCCAGACACCCAACTTACCTGAAGGTGCTTCTGCATTAATGTTTTCATTTGTGTTATAGACAAGCTTTTGAAGCAGCTCTCCTGACGCATATTTGAAGCATCTTTATCTTTTTGTATATTGGTTTGCACTGTAATATGTTTTTGGTGCTTTTTGCCTCTCTGTAAACTTTCCCAAATATTTCCAAGCTTGTTTTTGCTTTTAAGCACTCTCTGGAGTGGAACTGTGAAGTCTCAATAGGTTCTCAGTATTTCTTGAAGCATTTTATTTTGTAATTATCATATGACTTCTAAAATCACATTTTGATTGCATAAGAACTTGGCAGCAACAGATAATTTGTTTGCAAGCATATGTTTAAAGTAATTTTGTTTGACAAGTTGATTCAAAACAAAACTGGTTTCCTGCCTTCATTGTGCTGACTATTGCATTCATATATCTGAGTATTAATTTAAATCCACAGTTAAACTGAAATGTTATTCAGGATGAATACTTAATATATTTCATTAATCCAAGAAAATACTTAAAAGGGCAGCAGAGCCAAGTGTTCAACTGTCCATTTGTTTTAAGATTATGTATAATAATCAAAAGAACAAGCAGCCCTTTCACCATACCCTGTTCGGAACATCTCGATGTTCAAACAAAGTAACTGCGTAGTTTTGAAATCTAATTTTCACTTTCATATTTTCTGCTAAATCAGTTAACTCTTTAAATCTAGTTTAGCGAAAGTCTTCACCCCATGTTGAAATACAGTTTTGCCATCTCTGTATATTTTGTTTGTCTCATAATTTGCCCACATATCTTGCTAACAGTTAGTAAAAGCAGGACTTATATGGACTCAGCTGTAAGCGGTGTGCTTAGGTTATTATTTCTTTTTTTTTTTTTGATGCTGTAATGCTTTTAAGGTTATCTTTCATTCCCAGTTTTCACTGGGAGATTAAAATTATATGTGTTTATGTATATGTATGCCTGTAAACTTATATATATTTATTTATATGATGTCTGTATTAATAATTAATACAGATCAGATGATCATAAAATGATGCTCCTTGTTTAATTTAAAATTTTAATGATAATATCACCTAAAATAGTGGAGATCAAGTCTAACTAAAAATTAATCTCTTGAAATAAGACTGAGAGGAGATCTTGTCAATGTGTATAAGTACCTTTAGGGAAGATATCAGGAGGATGAGGCCAGACTCTTTTTAGTCCTGACCAGAAATAGGACAAGAGGCAATGGACACAGCTTGCAGTGCAGAAGGTTCCACCTGGTTTTGAGGAAGAACCTCGTCACTGTGAGGGTGACCGAGCCTTGGCACAGGCTAACCAGAGAGGTTGTGGAGTCTCTCTCTCTAGAGATCTTCCAGACTTGCCTGGATGCCACCCTGTGCCCCATACTCTTGGTGTCCCTGCTCGAGCAAGAGGGTTGGACTAGGTCTCTAGAGGTCCGTTCCAACTTCAAACATTCTGTGATTTTGTAATTAGTGTGACAAGAAAAGAACAGTGATGAATATGAAGATATTTATTGGTGTTGCTATCCCCTACTTTAGTTCTACAATGATTCTTAAAGTATGGTGCAAACTTGAAAACTAGTGGGATTTGACAGTAACCTTTTATCGCAACTGAAATACAGTTATAAAAGAATAAAATCCTTCTGAATGCAGCCTGCAATGGCATAAGTTACTTCTGTCTTTTGTGTTATAATTCTGTGAGCCAAATTCATACTTCTATAGAAGGATGTAGTTTATACATAATTGTGAGGATAGCATGTTGACCTTACTTTTGTTAATGTATTGGTATAGCCTTAAGCAGGCTGTGTAATAGCAAACTTGATAAGTCTGTTTAACTCTTTTGAATAAGGAATCTAGCTAAACTATTGGAAATATCTAGTATAGAGACAACTAATATTAATTAAATTCTTGCTCGCATAAGGCAATCTTAAGCTTTTATTGGCAAATTGTTGTTTTAAGTGTAAACACATATGTGTGGCTTTAATTGAGCTATAATGACTAATAAGACTAACTGAATGACTCTGTGTAAATGTTTAGCACAAAATTGTCTCTTTTCCAAAAGGAGATCAGAATTCCTGATGCTGATCCTGACTCATTTTTTGTTTTATGTTGCATTAAAGACTTTTGGAGCTGTGGATTGAACAACCCTCCCATCTTCCCATGCCAATGCTTCACTCTTCTTGCAAGTTTTCTCTAATGCCTTATCTGAGTTACACTAACTGCATGTTCAGATTATTAGCTGTTGATCTGTTAGACATGGAAAGCAGTTTATTTCCTTTTTATTTTGCATCTTTTTAAAGGTACTTGAGTATATTGTCACATTCTGTTTGATTCTCCTTTTGCTTTTGGCTGTGCAAATCTTGGAGGTTATCTTGTGTTTGTGTGTGTGTGTGCCTGTGCTCTCCGTGAGTGTGCACATCTGCATGTGTGTGTTTTAAAACTCCGTGGGTTGTTCACTCTGGGCTTTGGGATTCTTTCTTGTCTAGATTTTCTTCACTGTTCCACATTTCTCTTGAAATATTGTGCACAAAACTGAATGCAGGATTCCAGGATTCCAGATGAGGCCTTTTTACTTCTTAGTAGAAGACAGGAGTATTATCACATATCCTGCAAGCTATGTTCCTCTTCAGATGTAAAGTTTTTTTTTTTTTTAAGCAATGTCATAGATTTTTTCCACTTTGTGAAATGTAATAGATTTAAGGATTTAAAGCTACTGTTTAGCTCAAGACCAGGTATTATTGTTCACTACAACTCTGCTACAACTGACTAGTTTAAGTCTTAGGTCTGTACATAAAGCACAAAACTGAAGGTTTTGTGATGTCTTCAACTGTGCATGCAAATCCTCGTCCAATTCTGTTTTTCCTGTAATGCGTATTTTACCTGCTGAAACAGTCTTTTTCTTTATTGTTTATTCTTTTTAAATTGCTGAATTCTATGAAAATTTGGGATGTGCCAATGCAGTAAACCACGGCAAAGATACAGCAAGCCCCATTAGTGACACAAGTGCCAGTGTGCAGACCAGCCTGGAAACAACAGAGCTGCCTGCGTCAGCCGGTGCTCCTGCCCCTGCTGAAACTGGATCCAAAGTTCCAGGGGAGGCTCTTCTGCTGTTATTCATGATTCCTGATTTGTTCTGTACGAAACTTACCACTCGCATCATAGCTCCTCTATTAAAGAGAAATCAGGAGCAAAGTCTTCTCAATCTTGTTTACAGCTCACGCAGTATCTTTAGCAGTCTGATGAAAGAACAGAATAATCTGTGAGCGGTACAGTAGATATTAATCTCCAAACTGTAATGATACAATCGGAGGGATAAACTTGGCAGGTAGAGTAAATTCAGTGCATGGCAGGCGGAAAAATAAAGTCAGTGTTCTGTTTCACAAGTTATTTTAAAAAACAATAGAGTATATTGTACTTTCTTTTAACTATAGGAACAAGACAATCTGTTCTTCTCTAATTGTCAGAGATTCTCAGTGGGATACAGGGGAAGCAGGGTGTTTTTAGTACTCTTTTAAGACTGCCAGAGTGGTAATACCATAAGGAGAGACTGTGGAACCTACTGAGTGTTAATTATAAAAAATTCTTTTCACAGTGAATGATCTTGGAGGTGACTTCAAGGGATATGGCAAAAGCTCCTCAGCTGCTGACAAAGTTGTTAATGAAATCAGAGCAAAAGGAGGGAAAGCTGTACCCAATTATGGTATGTTATTTTTCCCGACTAGATTTAATATTTCATCTGCAGGAATAACGGACTATGTTAAATGACAAGTTGACATACTTATTAAAGGGCCACAGCCAGTTTTTCCGTAGTCTATAAATGCAGTGAAATGTAATTTTGGAGTAGGAGGGAGAGATTAAAACCAAGTGTTATAAAGCATTTTTTAATTAATATTCCGATGCCGTTCTTTAACATTTTCTCTCAACTTTGGGACACTGAAAAAGTGCCTTCAGCAGTGGTCAGAGGCAAAATGGGAACTAACTCTTCTGACTTGTTTTTCTTTTTTTATTTTTTTTTCTATTATGGTAAACATTGTGCAATAGGGCATACTTTAGACCGTATGCAAATGGTGCCTAAATTTTAGATTACATTGGGATGGGTTCTGCACAATTCTTATAAACTCCATGGAATTAGCTACTAATATCCTAGAAGTGCAATGTATACAGTTCATTCTACTTGAATAATCATACTTTTTATTTTTAATAGATTCAGTGGAAGATGGTGAAAAGCTAGTGAAGACAGCACTTGATGCTTTTGGAAGGATAGGTACAGTTACCATTTTCCTATAGTAACTTGTTTGCAAGACCAAATCCTTTATAAATAGTGCAGTTGACAAAAAGTGTGTGAAATACAGTGTGAATGCAGTTGAAATCACAAGTTTTCGATATCTGTATCTCTAAATTAGTAAAACTTTTAGTTTGAATGGCAGCTGCTTTGTCGTAGTGTTTTTAATAGAAGTGTAAAGCTCAAAATAAGACTTATTTTTCTTCTTCAGAATTTTTATACTTTAGATAATTTCTCTCTTGAAAGCTTACGAAGATCACCAAGTACTGTAACTCGTGTAACTTTGGGATAAATAATGGAGTTAAAACATCTGCCATGTTTGAGAAGCTCTTTAGCCCCTATGAAAATCAAAACATATAGACACAAATTAAGAAAACACTCCAAGCATTATTTCAAATGCTTGAGTAAAGTTTCTATTTTGAATATGCTACTCCTATTTAAGTATAAAGCTTTTCCAGCTTTATCATGTAAGTGCCTGAAGGCTAGCTAGTCCAAGCTAATGGTAACCAAAGGAAGTATTGTCATGAGTTGTTAATGATCCCACTTCCTCGGATGGCTTTGCATGTCGATTTTTCTTACTATTTGGGTTTACTCTGACAAAGAGGATGGCACAAACAGCGTAGTGTGAAGAACTCTGGAACTTGGAGCAAGTTGTAAAACTGAGCAGAATGGCTGCATCCTCTAGGTGTTGTGTTCCCAGATAGCCAGCACTTCTCAGTGCCCTCACTGTCCATCTTTGTTCTTTTGGTAGGTTGAGTCTTGTCCCCAAATATCTTGTTGTTTTTTAAAACACTGTTCAGTGATAGAACGCCCATAATCAGGACAAGGAGATCTAGAATAGTAACAGAAAATATGTATGTATGTCATGTAGGTTGGTTTTAGAAGCGGGAGAAAAATTTAAATCACTAATAAGTTTGTACTTTGTTGATGTATGTGTATTCACTTAATGTGTGGGGTGTTTTTTTTCTTTTTTTCAGATATTGTTATAAACAATGCTGGGTGAGTAAATCTGAAGTTCTGTATTTGTTTGTTTGTTTTGACATGTTCAGCTATAAAATGTCCCATTTGTGTAAACACATGTTCAGCTTTCCTTCTGATTTTTAACTGATCATGTTTTCTAGGATTCTAAGAGACCGTTCATTTGTTCGGATAAGTGATGAAGATTGGGGTGAGCTGATGAATTTGGAGATTCACTTACTCTATGACAGATGAAAAATGCATACCTTCCAGTTGTGCAGGGGAGAAGAGGAGGAGGCTAGCTATGCCTGAACATAGAGAATTGCATTTGACCTGAAAGCTCAGTTGTAGGCGACCTGTGTTTACTTGCCTATCTGATTGCAAAACAGATCTGTGCTACAGTTCATGCAGTTCTTATGCAATTCTGGAGGGTAAGAAAGGCTACAGCTGCCACTCCCAGGTACTAAGTGGATACAGAAATCAGCCATGTGAAACATAATAGTTTCTATGATAAGATTGCATTTATAGCCCACTGTCTTCTAACTGAATGCTAATAGCCTTGAAAGACTGAAAACTAACAAGAAAGAAACCTGATGTGCAAGGAACAGGTGGGGAACCTTCTTTGAGATGGAGGTGATGATGAGGCAGGTAATGGGCAGGCTTTTGCAAATAGGAGTCTGGCTTCTGCACTGCAGGACTTGCTCAACTGCGTTTAAGCACTAGAATTTGGATGTTTGTGAAGCCTAGATAAGAGCACCCTATCAAGGAGGAGGAAGAGACTCAGCACAGTTGATGTTTATGTTCAGGCAAACACTTCAGAGTGATCTATAAAAAAAAGAAGGATAACACCCTTTCCTAGTCACAATTTGAGAGTATCTAAGAGAATGCAGTTCTTGTTATGAAGAAGAAACACTGTTTTTCAAGTTGGCAAACGAATTCTTGGGTTTATTAAACTGCCATTAATTTGATCCTAGATATAATTCATAGAATTCATTTGAGAGGATCGTTCCTGGTCACTCGAGCTGCATGGAATCATATGAAAAATCAGAAGTTTGGCAGGTAAAAATCTGTATATCTTCTTCTCCTCTCGCTGTCCTGCCTAATGAGGTGTGGCAGACTGCGTGCCCTAGCAGTGAAAGTGTTTCTTGTCTTTTTTTTTTCCCACTTTCCCTCGGGTGAACAAATCCAAATGTATGAGATCTTATCTTTTCAGTTTTGCTGCCACCACTGCCTCCATGCACAGAAACCTTTAAAGTTACTTTTCATGAAAATACATATATCCCAGACAGGAGCTATAGGGTTATAGAAATATCATTTCTCTTAATTAGAACTGGTTAGAACTATTCGGTGTTATATACATGTGACTGCATGTCTAAGAGGATTTCCTCCTACTCTCCATTGGCAGGTGCATCCAGTTCTGCTTGTGGTTCTTGTTCTTTGTAAGGGAGACACAGTTTGTTTCCCTTTCTGCAAAGATTTGTGGTTCTAGACATTTTTTTTGTGAGCAGTTTAGCTCAATGGCAGTAGTATTAGAGGACAGAGGGCAAGATTTTGCTTCCTGGTTATGAACATTTTCCTCTCATGCATTTAACGCATATATTAAGATTTAGTGAAAATTTTGTGCATTTTGTAAGAATGCAACTTCTATCCATTTGTAAGAATGCAGGTATTAAGATGAAGCCACTTTTAAGGAAATATTCTTTCTGCTGACTGCTGAAAGCTTTTGTCATATAATATTACCATGTGAAGTACTGTTAGAATATGAAAAGAAAAAAAAAAAGTAATACTATACCCAGTTGTCATAGAGTAGCTATTGCGGTTTTGCACTGTAAATCAAAAAAGTTCAGGACTTCGTTAGTTTCCCACTGCTGTGACTACTGTTCAGGATTTGATGTTTCCATCAGCCAAACAAGTCATCTGTTTATTAACCAAAAGTACAACATAATACTTTGATTCTTATTTACATGTTTTCATTTGCACGAATATGGAGGCTAAACAGTGTTAAAGACAGAAAATAGTGTTGTGTAAGTAGAAAACTTGAAGAGAGTATTTAATTTCTTTTTTCTTTTTTTTTTTTTTTTTTTTCTTAAGAATAATTATGACTTCCTCTGCTGCTGGAATATATGGAAACTTTGGCCAGGCTAACTACAGTGCTGCAAAGCTTGGCCTTTTGGGTCTTTCAAACACAATTGCAATAGAAGGTCGGAAATACAACATCCACAGCAACACAATAGCACCTACTGCTGGATCCAGGCTAACCCAGACTATCATGCCACAAGGTGAGTTATTTATGTGTCAGTTACAAAATGCAAATTCTTTATATTTCAAAAGCTGTTAATTTACTCTTCTTTGGGTGCTTCTGGTTTTCTACGGACTTCCAATTTCCATATTTTGTTTGTTATTAGAAATTCTTATTTTCTGTCCCAAGATACAGAATTTTTGTAGTTCACAAAAACAAATGCCAGTGCTTTTTAATTATAGCCTCTTTCAAGATCATCTTAAGGCAGTGGAAAGGTTTGTTTCAGTAGGTATGGAATCAAATGTATTTGTATTGTGTCTATATTTGTTACAATTTTGTCTGCTAGCAAGATGTTTTATTTTGCACATCTTGTGTATGTAGGTCTTCCCTCCCGGAGCAGCAGGAGATGATTATGAACACAGATGCCTAATATATTAGGTATTTCTAAATTGCACAGTTATTAATCTTTGCATACTTGAAAATGTTTTAACATAGAACTGTTAGAAGCCACTATGAAGAATGTTGTACAACACAAAACTGTGCATAACGTGTAAATTTAGTAGACCAACTGTTAGTAGACCAACTATTTATTTGGGCAAATGATCAAAAGAAATGGCAAGAATTCAGAGAAGCCTCTGTAAAAGAAATTGCTCTGAAAAAGTCTTCTAGAATCAGCCTATTCCATCTTTTCTTTCTTCCCTCTCTTTGTCCCCCTAGTGATGAGCAGAGTTCAAAGTCAGGGGAACCATTACATTTTCCAGACTGATATACAAAATAACAAAGACTCATATATTTTGTGCATGGATTATATGCAGTGACTTTGTTTGATGAAGTTCTCTGTGAAGGATTGTGTTTTGAGGTATAAAATTTTCAAGTAATTCAAAAGCCCAGTATCTCCAAAGGGAGTCAATTCTAGGGATTTATTTCACTTATGTAAGTAAGTGTAAAGTGTTTAAGGCCTGCAGATGCCTTAACCCTAAAAAGCAGTTCAGTCTTGCAATATGAAGATATTTACATAAAAAAATAAAACCACCTCCTCATTTTCTTTCTCATTCATGGCTAAGAGTGAGATACTTAGGTTTCCCTAGAGGATAGTTTGTTATTGCTCCAGTCGCTTATTTTTAATTTCCTTCACAATTTTCCTTCGCTCCTGTCCAATATTTTCAACTGTTCCTAAAGATTTGAGCACTGGAACTTAATAAATATTCTTAATAGGTCTTAACAGTTTGTCCTTGGAATCATACTCAGTAATTTTCGTTATGGATTCTTACGTGTTTGCAAAAAATTATGCTATAGCATTGCAATAGTATGTTCAGGTCTATTTTACTTTTGTTCTTACTAGTAGTGTAAATTCAGTTTGCTTTTCCTGGGTAGTGTTTTTGTGAGTGTTTTTTTTGTTGTTCTTGTTGTGGTTTTTTGTTGTGTTTTATTTTGTGTTTTATTTCAATTTCTACCAGTGCTTTCTCAGTCAATTTTACCGTGGATTAATTGCATTACTGATGACAGTTCATTGCCATTTTTTTGAAGTAGAACAATGTCATGAATAAAAGTGCTTTAGAAAAGCCCTGGGCTTTTGTAATGCACTTAAAAAATAACAAAGTATAACTCCATAATAAATTAAATTCTGTCTTCTTTTATACTCATGAAACTCTAAAAATGAAATTCTGTTACTTCAAATCTGCTACTAAGAAATATTCGTTATGTTAAACATTTCAAACTGTTCATGTCTCAGAGTGTATTTAATAATGCTAAAATGCTAAACGACATTTAACTGAAGAACAACTGTATCTCTACTGCTGTCAAAACAATAACATTTTCAAACCTGAAAAATGAATTAATACATTTATCATGTCTGATCACTCCCAATATTTCATGGAGTGGAGTATGTCACTTCTAAATGAGTTATTTCTCAAATATTCTCCAGCTGCAGTTCTTCTCATGTTCTCTCTTACTCATAACTGAATATCAGATTGAAATATTGCTCAGGTACTACTCTGTCTATTATGTTATGTCTTGCTGACTCATCCTTGTTTTATGTTGCTGGTCAGCAGGAGTGTCCAAGCTTTGGCCTGAGCTTACTCAACTGAGAGTTTAGGCAGCTACTTGGTTTTGCTGTCTGGACATTACAGAGTTCTGAACACCAAGACAGTCTTTCGTCTTTCTGTCTCAGAAGTAATGTGATCAGGTTTAGCAAAAATACACACTTATCACAACATGTTCAGATTAAAAAAAAATCTTCGTATATCTCATTTTGTTTGTTCTTTCTTTTCACTGCAAAACTCTGTTGGTTAAATTTTACTTGGCTCTAGTGGTTATTGGAATGTGTTGGAGTAATAATTTGGTTAAATCATATCATATTTGCATTGTATGATTTTAATTTTTCTCTACACTTTTCTCTACCCCCACCATTTATTCCAGAGCTGGTTGATGCTTTCAAACCAGAGTATGTTGCTCCCTTAGTACTTTGGCTTTGTCATGAGAGCTGTCAGGAGAATGGTGGCCTGTTTGAGGTAATATTTTCTTGTCTGCTGGAAATGAATGATTTTCTTTTACTCTGTGCAGTCTTAAAATTTTGCTAAAGATGAACTAATATATGATATTCTGACAGCATAATGATCACAAAGTGTGGATTCTGTACTTCATACTTAGCACCTTGTTGTTTTGTGTATGACAAGCATGCCAGGCAAAAACAAACTTGTCAAATGCTGATGTGTACTCAGAATGTTATCGGTTCACAATTCTTGCTGTAACTTCTTCTCTTTAAGTAGACTAAAATCTTACACTTCTTATGTAATGCTTTGGCCACACCAACTAGATCTATTTTAAGACAGGCTTTTCTTTACTTTACTCTTTTCTCTAGTAAAAGGTCTTCTGTTTATATGATTTTTTTTTTTTTGTCTTTCTCCTCCGTAACAATACATTTTTAATGTATTAACATGTGTTTGATTTATTTGGAAGATTGTGGTATATTCATAAGCTACACAAGTTATTTGAACTGTGTATTAACAGTGTACCAATTTAGTACTGTGACACTATACTAGGAGTTTGACACCTTC
The DNA here is from genome assembly GCA_013389825.1 of Crypturellus undulatus. Classification (NCBI taxonomy): domain Eukaryota; kingdom Metazoa; phylum Chordata; class Aves; order Tinamiformes; family Tinamidae; genus Crypturellus; species Crypturellus undulatus. The sequence goes on along the minus strand of VWPW01008808.1, from coordinate 213,895 downwards.
CATAGGAAAGGAGTTTTCTAGGTAGTTTTCTGAAATGCTTTATTGTGTAGTATTTTGAGGTAATATTTGCTTGGCTTTGTAGTAACAATAATAAATCTACCAACTCATGGAAGACTTCGCCACTGACTCATAAAAGGGGAAAAACATTTTAAGATAAATCATTGCAGTTTCTTCCAAAATAAGTTCTATTTTATAAATATCTCTATGTTGTTTTGTTTTTCTTTTTTTCCTTTTAAAAAAGGGTAAAAATGAGAAAAAAAAGTCCTTTACAAGATATTTCTTGTAAAGGAACTGAGGAAACAAAGTTAGTGCTATTTTACCTGGGAACTTTCTATTATATAGGAAATAATACATGAGCATGCCCTAGGATGTGTTTCCAGCTATAGTTGCCAAAGAATGCCGAGTCTTGCTCATAGATGGTATTGAGCAGGAGTATTAGTATTAAAGTATTAAAAATTCACCAGCCTCTAAAAAATGTATTCTTATGTGTTATGATTCTTTGCTCAAGTATGGAATTCTGTGTGTCTGTGTCAGGCAAATGCTCAAGTTATATGGTATTTTTAAACATGTAAAGTATGAAATACAGAAAAACAACTAAACTAATTCAGGTTTTGTCTTTTCTGATTCCTTGCAAAGATTATTTTTTCTTATAAGCTCAGAAATGAATGGAAATAGTTTTCTGGCATGAGTATCTGTTTCTTGAAATTTTATATTGATAGCTTTGCAGTTCTAGACTATATTAGTTAGCTGTATTTCAGAAATTTCTCTGCATTTAGCTTGTTCTGAACTATAGTTTTGTTTCACCAAAATCTCATTTAATAACACATGATAAGCTGTTGATTTTTCTTTCTTGTCAGGTGGGAGCTGGATGGATTGGAAAATGTAAGTGTTTGGGGTGTTGCAAGTTTTTGTTTGTTTGTTTTTGTTTTTGTTTTGTTTTGGTTTTTTCATTTGGCAATGAAATTATTCAGCCCATTTCTGAAGTTACCTCTACTCAAGGCAGTTTGTTTAGGGAAAAATATTAGGGAAGACCCAAGGTCCTACTGAGGCTCTTTATACTAAGTAACAGAGAAAAAAAGAGAGAAAAGGGAAATTGTAAAACTCTGTTCACTGCACTGTTTTATACTTTGAGCTGGCTAGCAATGAATGAAGATAAGTAATGTTACCTGTAGGTTGCTAAGGATATCTTGAAGCCAAGAGGGTATTTATTTTTTATTTTTATTTATTTACTTTTTTTATGCTGGTGTATACATACTGCCCTCTCTTGATTACATCCATTTTTCATGACATCAAAGTTCTGATCACTGATTGGTACTGATCATCTAATTAGCAGATCAGCATCACTGATAATAGTTATCAGACTTTTTTAAGCTCTTTACCACTCCTAGAAAAATCATATCAATATGCACTGACATTTTGAGGCAATATGCATCGACATTTTTGAAGAAATTTGCCTTGTAAAGACCAGGTAATTGTGCCAGCTAAGCTGGCACAATTCCTTGAGTGACTAGTTTAGATAAGAGAGGAAGAATACTCACAGATGCCAGTGATTGCTAAGCAAATGGATAATTAAGTTTGGGTGTGTGAAAGCTCATTAACTCTTTTCTTAAATATGCAGAAACTAGTATAGTATTCTTTTTCTTAAATAAAGGATTTCCAAGCCACCATCAACATGGTGGTTTGAAAAATGGGACCATTAAATTCAAGAAAGTCTTCTCCCTTCTTTAAAAGCAATGTTCCCCCATGGATATGCACTTGAAAAAGCCAGTGAATTTTGTCAGTTTCTGACTGACTGTGGCTGTTCTGATGATTCAGAAACCGTCTCGGAGTAACGTATTAAATAAGTTAAACTGGAGCAGCAGTTTGAAACCTTTTGCTGTGTTCCACAAGGAGTAGGATTTTCATACAGTTGAAAATCTCTGCCTGTCCTCATCTCTTGTCTGAGGAGAAGAACCTTTTTTCATCATTTTCATGGTTTCTGTTGCGAGCTTTAAAATGAGCACAACTTTACCAGTGTGGCCATATCCATGCCTTGTTGGTCCAAGAAATCAATATTCTTCCAATTGATTACCCATTTACTTGCAAGTAACTTCTCGAAAAGTGTCAGCATTGAGATACGACTGGGGGAACGATTTAGGGATGCTGACTACTGTACAAACATTCTTGATAAGAAGAAGTTTTCACATTTTTGCTGTAGCTTACCAAGACTTTCAGAGGATCGTAAGCAGCAATAGCCAAAATCATTTTGGTAGATAATGTCTCTAGATGCAAACTGGCTACAACTTGCTAAATAGCTTTTGCAAATCTTAATGTAAAATATCTGAAGAGCAATCAGCCAGTAGTTGGCTTTAGTGAAATTTAAAATCAGTGTTATTGTTTATCTAAGCATTAATTGAAAGTGATGAGCCTTCTTAGTTCTACTACAAGTTAAACCATTCAGTTGTATCAGAGAGCTTTTAAACTGTTCTTTTCCTCTGCAGAGTTTGAAGTGGCCTAGATAAACAGAGCTTTAAAGAAGCTAAATTTTCCTTGTTTCTTACTGTGATAACCAGCTTGAACACTCTGGTCAATGTCTCCCATTACTTTTTATCAGTGCGCTGGGAACGATCCTTGGGTGCTATTGTCAGAGGAAAGAATCATCCAATGACCCCTGAAGCAGTGAGAGAGAATTGGGAGAAGGTCTGTGACTTTGATAATGCCAGCAAACCCAGGACTATCCAAGGTAAAAAAGGCTTTGGTAGTGTAGGTAGTTTGAGCAAGCAAAAGTTAAGAGATTTCTTTGTTTTACTCAAACTTTCTTTTAAATAAAACCTCTACTAAATTAATTCTATTGAGCATGTACAACCTTAATCTCTGTTCTTTCAGTAAACCATTCAGATGATCTGTTGCCTTTCTTAGGCTTCTTAAAAAGTGAACCTCAAAATATGTCAATGTGAGTTGCAGGTGTTTAATATGCTTGGCAGTGTGTCTTTAGTATGCGTGTGATTATTTAGCTGAAGGGTTGAGTATTTTCCAAATCAGGAGATGCCAGCTTACAAGTGGTTTGGAGAAGGAGGGAAAGAGGCTTCCTTATTTTCAATGCCAGTTGAATTTCAAAGATTTCTAGATTGTCAGAAAACACAGTAAATACTTAAGCAGTTTGTCTAGAAATCCCTAAGATTTTTCAGATGCATAAAACAAAACTAGAAGAGTAAACTGTCTGTCCTTTTCCTCAAGTCTTGGTAACAGGACTAATAGAACAGTAGTTATGCATCACATTTGTTCCTTTGTTTTCACCCGTCTTCGGCTTACAGATCTCTCTTTTCAAAATATATGTCAGCTTGTGTCAAATTTAATTTTTAAATACTACATTAAAAGTTTTTCTTACTATGAGAGTCTCTACTTAATCACCAAAAGGCATTCAACTGTTAAATAAGGAAACTAATTAGAGTACTTGCATTAAAAATGAAAAGCTACAATGCCTAATACTGGCAAGTTCAGACTCTCTCAGATTTCATTAAAATCTATTACCAGTATTAAGTTAAATAATTTGCCACTATAAAGAGCAATTATATACTAACCATTATGTATAATTATAAAAAATACAATTAGATAAAGCATTTGCTTGTAATTCAGTAGAAAAATTGCATAATCAGAGATGTTAATCTTGATTCATAATTTGAACATACTGATAAGGACTTTTGACTTTAATTCCCTCTAGATTACAAAAAATAGAACTGTCATATGAAAGGTAATTTCTCCTTCATCCGTAATAATCATGTATGGATTTATTTTGAAGGTTTTTTTACATAGAATTTTTCTTTTATGAAAGTGCAGCAGGAACTCATCCTCTTCAGGATAAACAAGTTAAATGCTCGATATGTAGTTTATGGATAATAATGCATTTAGAACCTTGTTTAGCAACCCTCAGTGTCTGAGCTGGAGCATACTTGCAGTTGTTTTTCATCTGTTGGACACCCTAACCTTTGAAGGCTGACAGGAAGTATAATCTTCATGCATTAGTTAATGGTAATCCTTTAAAGAAGTTAAATGATTGGACCAGTCTAATTAAGAAGCTGTGATTTTTTTTCTCCCTTCTGTCATTCTGTAACTTTTCTAAGCACTTTCTGAACTTCTAGGTTTGGCTTGTTTCCTTGATATGTAAGCTAAACAGCTCTTGCTGTAGGAGAATATTTTATAGGGTTTGTGGAATTTTTATTAACAAAAAATAGCTACTTGTCACTTGATTTGGCAGTTGATGTAACTTGTATAAGTTTTTCGGATATCATGATGATGTGCTGAATAAAGCAGTCATTCCTGGTACCTAATTGTCCTACATCCTTCTGAATGAACAGTTGCATATTATGCAAGACCTGCTCCAACCTCCCATGTCAAGAGCTCTCTGACAAGAGTTGATACGAGTAACTTGCTTTGCATATAGCCTCTGCACTTTGCTTTAATGCCTTAGGTTTCTTTGGATGTTCTCTGTAACATTTCCCTAAGCCTACAAGCTTAGTTCTTCATGACTATGAAGAAAATCTAGCAGTTCCTGTCTGCTTCTGCACATTTCCCCTTATAGTCCTGTTTAACCGGCGAAAGATAACGGTGGTATAGGACCTCTCGAATGTGTACTTCATGAGTGATAGCTAACACCTATTTATCAAGCTCACTGCTTATTGTCATGTTGATTTCTTGTATTCCCTCTCAGTCAAAGCTAAGTCTGGTATCTTCCCAGAGTCAGTGACTAATCCTGTCAATGTTCTGTGTCTTCTGCCACCGCCCTTATGTACAATGTTACATAAGGGACTCTTACCCTACGTTTTTCCCCTCAGTTTTGAACATGCTGGCTGGTGAAGGTAAATCTTGCAGGTCTCTGTCAAGCTTTTGTATTCATGTGCATTTTTACTTCTCTTAGAAGCTTCAGAGGTACAGAAAACAATTTAAATATTCCCCCTGGCTGAACTTCTGGCTTACTTCAAAGGCTCATTTCTGGTGTAGAGCAAATTAATATAAACATAGTTTAATTAATACAGTTCTTTTCCTGCGTGGAAAATGAATTGTAGAGATAAATAGGAGGAAAACATTTAGAATCAGTTGGAAATCAAAATGTTTTATTCACATAAAATTGTAAAGACATATCTTTCTAAAGGCTTTTGTCTATTTTTGCGAGTGTGGTAGAAGCAATCTGATTCTTTTCCCAACAGCTCAATATTGTCTTTCCTTCATGCATTTCACAATTGATTTAATTTTAAAAGCTTCTCATCAACTACAGTTACAGCGTTTTTAGATCTTGCATACTTCTGCTTTATACAAAATGATAGTGCTTGAGCCCAAGTGCTGAGTTTAGAAATTAGAATTAAGAAATTTAGAAACTCAATGATGAGATAGATACCTATGCATTTCCAGCGAGCAGCTAAAAGGTAAAAGGAGTTAAATAATGAGTTCCTCCTTAAACATATTTCTTCTGTGCATGCTTCTCAGTACTTTCTGTCTGACCCTTTGTAATACCAAAATGCTCAATATTGATTTTATCCCTATTGAGTTTAAAGGAGACAAACATCTCTGATGGCTGGCATTTACCGTGTGTGAGCTCTTTATCTCATCTTTGTGTCAGCTCTTGTAATCTTGACATTGTTTGACCCTTAATTGAATTTTTCTTTACAATATCCTCTTCAGGAAGAAAACAACAGCCAGGACTGATGCCCAGTTACTTATACTGCAAATAATTTTCAAGACAAGGAAAATAGTATTAATTTCCAGATGCTTACTTATGAAACATCTGGAAAATAATCATTATGGTTGGAAGAGACCTTCAAGATCATTGCGTCCATCTGTAAGCCCATCACCACCCTGCCTATTAAACTATGTCCATCTACATGTTTCTTGAGGCACTGCCAGGAACAGTGACTCCACCACTTCCCTGGGCAGCCTGTTCCAAGGCTTCACCACTCTTTCTGCCTAGAAATTCTTCCTAATGTCTAACCTGAACCTCCCCTAGCACAACTTGAGGCCATTTCCTCTAGACCTATCGCTACTTATTCTGGAAAAGTGATCGATCCTTGCCTCACTGCAACCTCAAATAGTTGTAGAGAGCAACACTGTCTCCTCTGAGCCTCCTCTTCTCCAAACTGAACAACCCCAGTTTCCTCAGCTGCTCCTCAGAAGGTCTGTGCTCCAGCCTCTTCACCAGCTCTGTTGCTCTTCCCTGAACATGCTCCAGCACCTCGATGTCTTTCTTGTAGTGAGGGACCCAAAGCTGAACACTCATTATCTCATTATCTTTTCTTAATACCATGGTTCTGGGAATAAAAACAAATATTTGCTCATGTATTCAAGTTGCCTAAACTGCTACTGTATAGCATGAGTTGTGTTTGAACACTTGAACTATGTCATAGTTGACTACTGGTGGCAGAACTGATGTAGCAGATAGAGACTATTTATTCCTAGCTGCTGTGTAGAGGATTATAAAGTGAAGCACTATGCTCAATTGGTAGGTATATATTCATTTTGTTTAAAAATAAATTGAGAAGTAGCAATCTAAAGCTCATTTGCTTGCATGCTTGTGGCATGCCAGATTGAAGTATATTATTTCGACTTATTTTCAAATTATTTTTCCCTTCTTTTCTCCAGAGTCCATAAGTGTTTTGAATGATGCTCTAAGTCAGATAGAGTCTCAAGGAAATGTTTCTATGAATGCCACAAACTCTGATTCAGTCACCTCTTCATCTGTTAGTACTGTAAGTACCCCTTTTCTATGAGGCACACTTATACCTGTGATTTCCACAAAGAGGTTTATTTTATTGGTGATCAACATCTACTCTGGCTTGCTACCTGCAAAAAGAAGAATGTGTTTAAACTGTGAAATGAGGAACTGGAACAAGAATTATTTCCAGACTCCCTTCTTCACTTACTGATAGTGAAACTCTTGAGGGTAAATAGGCTGAATACACTGTGGTACAAGTGCTTGTAAATTCCCGCAAACATCTTTAATTAGGATATTGTTCAGAAAAGGGAGCAAAGGCTTGCTAGGTAATTTGTTTTGTTTGTTTGTTTGATTTTGTTCTCTGTCTCTCTTTCTTATATGCACACTTAATGTTTACTTTTCCTAATTTTATTACAGCGTTTCACTCATGATTGGTTTTCAAAAAATATTTGTAACGCATCTGGGAGCTGAGTCACATGAATTTTTACCAATTTTTTTGAAGTAGATTGCTTGCAGAAAGCTATAGTTTGTTGCACTGCAACAAACACAGGAATGTGTTACAGTGTATTTGCTGCTTACACTACACATTTACATTTGACTGTACTTTAAAAAATGCTCAAATGTGAATTGTTTGAGAGGAATATTGCAGAAAGAACATGTGTAATATTAAAAGAGTACAAAGATTTATTTTATGCTAACTTCTAATTTCTAGGCGAACATTATTGGCCGGGAATTGGCTACCAAGGTGTATACGTATACTCACTTACAGCCTATTCTATATGCTCTTGGTGTGGGAATGTCAACTAAGGATCCAGATCACCTAAAATTTCTCTTTGAAGGAAGTGAAGAATTCTGCTGTTTACCCAGCTTTGCAGTCATTCCTGCTCAGACTTCCATTTTTGATGGTGTTGCTTTGGATGGTTTTGATGGACTAAACTTTGATTTTACAAAGGTATGATAAAATAAAGTAACTATATTTATCTGTGTTTATGAAATTATAAATTGATCGCAATTAGTGTATTTATATTTTTTATAAGCGTACTTTCTTCTAGGAAAGGAAAACTCAATGTTTTAGATTTTTGCGTCCTAAGAAGTAATTCAGCTAGTTCGCTTGTGTAGATATACCTATATTTATAGGGGTATGAATTACCAATTTTGTGTTAAATTGTGTTAAATAATCACTTATATCTTGCTCTGAAAATATATACTATTGAAGAGATTTTAGAAAAAAACAAGTTTTATTTTGAGAAATGCTGTTTTCTAGTAGTATATAATATAACATATACTATAGGTTAGTCTTTAATCAGTTTAATCTCTAGGTTAGCCTTTAAAGTTCTAACAGTAGTTTAGATCATTTTATTCTTAGTCCTCTGTGAAGTTCTTACAGTATGCAAACTCCCAGATTTGTCTGTGTAAACTTGCAATATTTTGGTTTGCTTTTTGAAATACCTGTATTCATTTCTAACTGTGATGAGAGAAGCAAAATACTTTATTGATTGTTATAGCTCTGCCTGTCTTTACATAGATGCTGCATGGTGAGCAGTATCTGGAGCTGTATAAACCATTGCCAACCTCAGGTCAGTCCTTTGTGTTACTAATTTGCTTGTCACTGTGAGAGCACTTTCAGTGGCCATTATAAATGGAAGTAGGGAGACACAGTTTCAAACCAGATTTGTTGCATATACTTTTTGCAAAGAGTGGGAAAGAGTAGAGCCAGCAACCTGCCTCTGAAACTCTTCTTTGGAAAAGTAGGATCAGGCATTGCACCTTGGTTTTATTCTTACTATACCCATGCTTAGTCTTTGAAATAGTAAAAGTAAATCTGTAATTATTTTCTCTTTAGATGGTCTGAAAACACATGATCTGATTCTTAAAGCTGCATTCTTCATGCTGTTTCTCTTATTTGATATTTAACTTGCAGAACTTTTATTTCTGTAAGATTGTATCACAGTAGCATTTTGTAGTGCTTACTAGAAATTGTAGATGTTTGCCTTCTCGTGCCTCTAAGACAATAAGATTTAAATTGTTGAGAAGAAATGGACATCTTAATGAGGAAGCTTGAAAATATTTCCTGTTCTTCCTATCAAAATTCCCAGGATATTATTTACTGCATCAGCAAGCTCTTTTCCTACATGCAACACTTGACTGATGGCTCATTCAGAATATGTTTGCATGTATCTGGGTTTCTTCTTTAGCTGTTTTTTAAAAATGATTTTTTCCAGAATGCAGACAACAGAAAAAAATATGAGCCAGTAATAAATGTCTTTTTTTTTTTTTTTCTAATGGAAGTGAAAAGGAAATGTGTAAATACTGTATTAGTTTCATAAAAATGTGACAATAGAGTGTGAAGACTCAGTAAGACCTTTTTTGCCCATGCTTCTGTATTAGAGTAATTATATATATGGCTGCATATCACTCAGGAACAGCAATCTCCTGAAACAGAAAGCATAAATCAGTCAGTACCAGCCTCTGAGCTGAGCTTCTCCCCTGTAGAATTGTAATTGTCTCAACCTTCTCCCCTGTAGAATTGTAATTGTCTCAACCCTCTTGAAGTTGGTGGACGTTGTTTGTGGTAGGAAGTATTCCCAGAAACTTATTATCCTTATTTAAGAAAGGCAGGGAGAGAGCTGCACAGTTTATTGCTGAAGCAAAGCTTTTAAGCACTGCATGTGCTCTTGTTCTCTTACAGGGCAACTAACTTCAGTTTCAACTGTTGCTGATCTACTTGACAAAGGTGCAGGAGCAGTCTTGATCATAGATGGTAAGAATCCTTATGTTGTTTTCTTAAGGACACTCAGTTAAATTCAACAAGATTGCTGGAAACCTATTTGGAAAAATGCATTTTAGAAGTAGCTTAATAAATTTCAAATACTCTTGTGATGACAGTCCACCAATATATTGGTGAAACTTTTAAAAGGTCCTTGTTTTCTTTATTCTGTCCTTTTGTTCCTTCGAGTTTTATTTTAATTCTTTAAATGGCTAACATTTGGTTAACGTGTGTTGCTGCAACACACGTTAAATTCTGATGTGCCAATCAATTCTTAATTGTCTTAATTGTCTTCTAATACATCATAATTTATGGCACAGTTCCACACACCATTAGCAGTTTATTTAAGTATGACGAAATGCTGAAATAAATATTAATTTCAGCAATGTGTTGTCAGATATTTTAGCATCTTCAATGTGTCAGTATTTTGATAGCTCATTTTTTTAATTTTAATGTTTTCATATAAAGAAAATTCATAGGCAAGGACTTGCCACGATGCAAGGTAAAAGAGTGACAATTGTTCTGCAACTTGTTAAACTGAGTGTGGACACATTTGAAGTGAAACTATGGACATACCATGTTACAAAAGAAACAGGTCAAAATGGAATAGACAGCATTCTTCTTTTGTTGTCTTTCAGTGCATACCTATTGTGGAAAGGAGCTGTTGTGTTATAATCAATTTACGCTGTTTGTTGTTGGAGCCGGAGGATTTGGTGGAAAGCGAACATCAGAAAAAGCCAAGGTAAATTCAAGTTTAATCATATTTTTAAAACCTCTTAATATTGCAAGACAAACGTATGCTATATGAACTGGAAATGATAAATCAGCATTTGAGCCAGGTAGTAGTCAGTGCTCATATTTAGTCTAAATAGTTCAGATCATGGATGAATCCGAGGGGAATGGTTCTGTTTAGGGAAAACGAAATGCTGGAAACGAACACTTATGACAATTAGGAAAGAAATGAATTGCAGAACATGCTACTAATTAGACATTCATACATTTAAATATTTAAAATTACAGATATTAAGTGCTTTAATGAGTAAAATGAGAGACCATCAGCCAGATGTTTAGAATCTAAATGAAGTTGGCTTGCTTTAGTTCTGAATAAACCAAAAAATAAAATAGACTTTGTTAACTGCTATTTTGGTATTTTGTACTCGACTACATCTGGTAAAAGCTGCTTGCTTCTCAGTAGGTATCTAATCCTTTCTATAATAATGTTAATAACAATTCAGATAATAACGAGTATTATCTGAAAACTGTTGTTTCACAAGAAGTAAGGACACAATCTAATGTCTGCTGAGGGATCTGAAGTAACTACCTGTCATCTATAGACTTGGAATTAGAAGTCAGAATAGTAGTATCAGAAGTTAATTAAAATTTAAAGATACATATTTGGAATGAATGTTGTGTAAGGAAACCTCATCTGCAGGATTTGCATTAAATCTTTTAGAAGAAGGACTTTTGAAGTAGATCATCTCGCAGACTGTAGCCTAAAGTAGCTAAATTTGACCCAATTAATTCAATAAAAGTATTAAAAGCTATTTCGGTTTATACTGTTGAGCTGACCTGAGGTCCTTATACTCCTACTGCTGTAGGTCAGGTACAGGAGGCTATCTGTTGAACTGTCTCATTTGGCAAAAGTCATGCTTTAGGTTTTAGGAAGTCCAAATTTAAGTTTTGCAAGCAAAAGAAACTGCCTGCCTGTGTTTAATTACTCTCAATCAAGGTAAATGGAATGATGAGGAAAAAATTACATTTCTTGTTAGAAGTTATCTGGAAAAAGTTTTATTTTTGGAAATCTATTTTTGTTCTGAATGATCTCGAATTGACCTCTTAAACAATAACTTTATGGCTTTAACTGATATGTACTTTCCAGTACTTTCAAGTACTTTCAAGTACGTTCTGTGAGCTTCTCCTCTTGCATGTGTAGCATAAGAGTAGGATATTGGGCTGCTGTTATTTAAGCATGGGCAGGGAGGCAAATGGCAGGAAGGAGGAGGAGATCATGGAGACTTGACCTAGGGGCCTGCTCCTGGGCTGCAGGAAGTGGCAGGCTGTGCCAACTAGGCACAGAGAGTCTGTTTTTCTGGCTTAAACCTATCTCAGCTGTCCTGTCATGACTGCCTTTCCACTTTTGCTTCAAAGCTCTCCGTCCCAGTTAGGAATACATGATTTCTTTTCTTAGTCTAGCATTGCAATGTATTCTGCTGCTCTACTTCCAAACAATTTATTTTGTGTGTGTGTGTGTGTGTGAATTCTGCGTGTACATATGTGGAGGGTATGTTAAGATTTAATGATCAATTACTTTTCGTATGATAGTACTGTTGTGATAGATGTGACCATATGTTTATTATTAAAAGATTTTCTGTAGTAAAAAGCTGTTTGTTGTGGCACACTTCCATGTTAGGTTTGAGGTTGTAGTTTCAGGAAAAACCTGTAGGTGTAGCTCTTTATAAAGCTAAGAATTCTTGCTGGTTTGGAAAACATGAGGAGAAAAAATATCAAAAAAACATAGTTCATATTTCCCTTGGAGTAAAACTCCTTCATTTTGGGAGAGAGCTAGCAGGTGGCAAACAATGTCACATGAATGCATAGTGTGTATGTCCAAATGCATGAAGTAACTATTCAGCTTCTTCAAATAAACATAACGTTTAAGGAGAGATTGGTTATAAGGGCAGAGACAGATATGGCAGTACATTGTTCTGGACTAGAATCTTGAGGCACTACATCAAATAGTCAACTGGATAGCTGGGCCTAAGGTGTCATAAACTCATTTTTTTAAAAATAATAGATTTATAAATTTGTAAACAATTTTTTCTATTTAAATACCAATTATATAAAAGTTCTTGCAATGGTAGCTTTACAGGTCAAATCTTGAGATATCTGCTCCTTCAAAGGGACATGGGAGAAGCTTCTGTCCCGTATAATGAGTTCACAAAATATTCTCGTTGGTGGATTATGTTGTTCCTTTGATTATTCTGTTTATAGTAGCACATGTAAAAATAGTGATTTAATGAAATGTTGCTAATCTGTAATGATGGCATCAAGGATTCCATTGTAATGCCTTCGGCCTTTTTTTTGTGAAATACTTAGAGCAGCCATAATTTCTTCACTCTGGTGAAAGTTTAGAATGCTACATAAATTAATTTATTGTATGTTTTAATATGTAAAGAATGCATGTTTCAAGCAACAGTATCTCTTGTGAAGGAATACATAAAATATACAATCTATTTAAGATAAGGCAGGGATAGCAAATTCGGCAGCCTCTCTGCAGAAGAACCCAGTTCCAGACATGTATTTTCACAGTCCTTCCCAAATTTAAAAAAATCTTTTCCTTAATTCACTTATAAGTTTGCCAGTTTCAGCCTTTTCAGGGTTCATCAGGTTAAGCTGAGTTTTTTTAAGCTGACTGGAAATCAATAGGGAAGCCATTTGGGTTTTGAAAACCTTTAAGGTGATGATCTTGTATCAAGCCACTAAGTTTTGTTACTGCTAGCTGTGCAGCCTCAGTTATTGCACAGGGCTGTTGCTGTGCTCCAAACCGACAAAGGCTGCAGGAGTGAGATGTTTTTAAGCCTTCTAGCCAAGTGGTATATTTGCTGTTCTGTAATAAGTAGAAAAAAACTTTTACTGGTCTTAGGTGGGAAAATATCCAGCCCTTGATTTCTGTTGATTTTTTTTTTTTTTTTTTTTTTTCCTCCAGGAGAGGCTTACACAAACTACCATTAAGTTAGGATCCGTAGTCAAGTTGCTCTATCTCATTTAAGTTTAAGCTAGTTTCTCTTTGTTTTTTTTTCGCGGATGGGTTTTTGCTTTTGTTTGGAAAATCCATGAAGTGGAAAAAGGAAAAAAATATATATACTTTAATAGTTTAAATTGGTTATGGTATTTTGTCTCAGTGATTATCTAAGATTTTTTGACAATCTCTTGATAAAGTTCAGAAGTTTTGAAAACAAACAACAAAGCTGTAGATTGCATGAGAAATGGCATTTTTAGTAATGATGTAGGGTTTAAGATGTAACTTGTTATTGCAGAGACAGGAATTAAAAAAAGAGTCAAAGGAGGAAAAAAAGATGCAAGTTAAAGCATTTTTTAAACTTTCATTTTCATTTCTGTGTTCTAGAAGACTAGCATTGGTTTGTTTAAGTTGTCACTAAGTGGAAAGCATTGGTTTTATTGGAGAGCTCATTTTAAGAGATGAATAATTATTTTCAGGATAATTGGGAAGAAATTGATCAGCCATATCCTGTAACTATACAGCTAATCTGATGACTTGGAATCACCATCTTCCATAGAGATGAACATGAGATTTTATTTTTTTGGCATGCAGATTTTTTTTCCTATCAGTCCTTAAATATAGGTGGGGAGCAAAACTCTTAACAGGTTTGAAAATATGGCTTCTCTTCATACCTTTTGATTCTTGGTATAAGATTTTCATGGTGAGATATTGATACTGCTTCTTTTGCTTTTAGGCAACAGTAAATCCACCCAAGAGACTCCCTGATGCTGTACTTTCTGACGTCACAACAGCTGATCAGGTAAGGTTTTGTGTGCTTAAGGTACCAACATGTTCATTTTACTTGGAGAAAGGACTCCTAACTAGCTCAGATTTTCTGTTTTACTAAAATTAAATTAAAATTTGTGATAGGTTTGGTTATGACAGCATATATTCAAAGTGCTGTCCAAGATAACTCTTCATAAGGCTGATACAAGTTTATTATACTTTAACTATAAAATACTAGGTAGTATAGATATGAAGCATTCATTGTATTTTTGTGGTAGTAAAAAAGGAGGCTCAAAACTTATAAAATTTATGGACTATAACAACAGATGGTACAAGCAAAGAAGACTTAAAATAGTCAGGAGAGATTGAAGTTTGACTGTTTTGGAAAAGTTAAATTTCTGGTTCTACATATGGGAGATTAAAGAAGCAATTAGACAGGAAAATGTGAAAAAAATTCTAGATGTCTAGATGTTCATTTGTTTCTTTCTGTCCATAGTCCTAGCTGGTTCACAAGCAACTATTTCCCTAAAGCAGGAAATTTCAGCTCAGATTTCTATCACTAACGTACTTGCTGCATCTTAAAATTCACAGCCCAAGTAAAGGTGACATGGATGTCTGTCTTCTGAATAGGCTTCATCAAAGTGAGCAAGCTGAGCAAGAAATGGACAATGAGAAAATTCTCTCTTTCTTCAGAGGTGGTTAAATAGAGTGAAATATGTTCTCTTGCAGCCAGCACGTTATCCAAGATAGTCCTTTTATTCCTTGGAAAATAAGAGGATGATGGAGGAAAGAAATTACTAGATGAAATGCCTTAATAGCCTGATAGTTAAAACATTTATTTTGAATATTGGAGCCCTAGTTCAAATTCTTGTCTGTCTGGTTATATCAGATTTGATTCCAGTTCCATCAAATTACAGAAGACTTCTGTGAACTTCTCGTTCATACTGTTATATTGATATCTGTGTCTCAGGCTCTCACATTTATATTTTTTCACTGTGCATCAATGTTAAGTTCATTAGATAAAAGAACACAGTAATAACCCTATAATACAGAGGTTAGGAGATTTCATTATTGCAAAGTGAATGGTTTCTGGTTTTATTCACTTACACAGAATAGTTTTAAGACATAATGAGATATATTACAAAATCTTTGTAGTACTAACCTGGTTTTTGTAGCAGTTCCAAACTGCTCTTCAAAATTAGGTGTAGGACATGAGCCTGAATTTCTTTTGGTTTAGATTAGGGTTACAATAACTTGATTTTGGGAAAAAAAAAAGAAAATGACACAAAGTAGCTATCAAACAGTGTTATTTTATGATTTGCTCTGACAGATATGTATATAAGAGAATTCCTCCTTAATTAGATCTTCCAGGAATCATACACAGGGCACTTTAAGAATGAAAAGGTTTGTCTGTCAAATTGTTTGGTGACTTAAGTGACAATGCCTGTATATTGAGAGAGAATGTGTATAACTTGAGAACTCTTCTGAAAGAAATACAGGCTTCCTTTGGATGAAGGACAGCTTGGGGAAGTGTCACAAAGATTTTTACGTTTTGGTGTCTGGAATGACATACTACTGCCTAAAGCTTTTCTGAAAATGGAAGTCAGCATGCAAATTGCAAAGGTGTTTATGCCTTTTCTTTGCTTTCAAGCTGATAAATGCAAAAAATGTTCTTGCTGAAATGACCATCAGTGCTCAGACATCACAGTTTCTGGATTGTATTTGAATTAGCCACTTAAATCATATTAATTTACAGTAAGTTTTGTGACATTCAGCAGTCTTTTTGTTTTATCGCAATTACAATGCTGAATTGATCCTTTTTAATTAGTGTTAACATTTTTTCTAGTATGTTCATGTAATCAAATTCCTCAACATCAGACCTTCATGCATCTTTTAAAATAGTTTTTGGTGCCCATGCGTGTGAAGGGGGGGTTGGACTAGATGGCTTCTAGAGGTCCCTTCCAACCTTAAGCATTCTATGATTCTATGACCCCTATCTTTCAGTAGATTTTACCATCAATCTGAAAGTAACTAAACACTGCCACTGTGCTGAGATACTTTCCTAGGTTCACTATACCAAACACATTATCAGTGTACTTGCAATGCATGGAAAGTTCAAAGAAGCAAAAAGGTCTGGTTTAAGAGGAGGAATGTGATTTGTATGTATATAGTTTGGAAGAAGTGTGGTTGAGTGAAGAGGAGACTGGGAACAGACAGGAGATTGAGGGCAAACAACCTGGTCACTTACTTTGCATCCTGCCAAATAAGGTCATTAAAAACATTGCCTCTGGGATGCCAGTGACTTTTCCACAAAGAACCATGTGACTTTTTCTATGTCACAGTGTTAGGTAGAATTACCACCTGCTGTGACATTTTCCTGACCTTGTTCCCTCCCTGTAACCTGAGCCATTCTTTACTAGATTTAATATGGCAAATCTTTAGGACAGAACAGACCTTTTTATAGAAGATCAAGAAGTCTAGAAAATGTTTGACTGGCATTTAGCAAGAAATGAGTCATTTAATTTTAGTTCTGTAGGGAATATTTTATGTTGTTCCAGAGCTTCGGTATCACCAAGTTACTCTTATCCTGCTGGTTCTCAAACCAGTGCCTTAAATTAATGAATGAAAATAGATTCACTAAATGGTTCCTCGTGCAATTAAGATGCACAGTTAATGACCTGTGTCTCTGGAGAATTTTCTCTTCACCCTTTTCTCAAATGAGTTTGACTTTGGGGGAATTAATTTTGGGGTGACAAAAAACAAAACAAGCTGCAGAAGGTATTGAAAGTTGAGGATGGTCAAAAGTTGCAATTCAGAGCTTTTTGACTAAGGAAGTAATTGTGAGGCCATGGATTTTGATATGTTTTTCTCTATTGTTTATTAAAAAATGCCATATCATTGCAGCATGATCTGTTTTTTCTTACAAGGCATATGAAAAACAAACAAAAAAGCTGTTCTGTAACTTCAGATAGCCAAAATAATATTCAGGATGCATAGCCTTAAATAGAGAAAAAAAACAGGGACAGAATGAACAGTATAACAGTAGCCTATAAAAAGCAAGTCTTTTTAGGAATTTGAATATTCTGTGTTTCTTCCCTCTTTTCTCTTCTGAAAATTTCTGATGCTGTTTACCTAAATGTGAAGATGAGGCTGTAGAAAGTGGCATTTGCAGTGCTGTAAGATTTTTGTGTCAACTCATGGTACTAATTGGAAATTTTTTTCTTCCAACAATATCATAAATTTAGACTAAAACATTCTCTCAATTTTTCCAGATTCTGAATAATGTTTGGGATTTGCTTTAGTAGACAGCAAATAATCCACATAATGATAAAATAGAAAGATCATTCAGTTCAGTTTTGAAAAATGCAATTTCTCAGTCTGGCATTGACCGTCGTTTGGGCCCAGTTGGGCACTCAAGCAGTGCTCTATATGACTGTGCAAAGCGGTGTCCTGTCTACTGTCATTTGTGAATTTCTCCTGGAGTTACTTTTTTTTCTATGCAACTCAGTGTATTTCTGTCACATGCTGCCTCTACAGGGTTGGGAAAATCAGCCATCCTTGCTTTCAAGAAGTTTTTAAATTCCCTCTGAGAACTGATGATCTGATTCTCAGGAGACCAATACTGGTTTGTTGGGGCAGACAGCTTTATTATATCCTGTGAGTTACATGGTGCTTTTCAGAAGTTTGGAAGTACTACTGGGTTTCTAAAAAGATAAACACTTCAAATAAAGCTTGCTTTGTTGTGTGTAGTCATAATTGTAGAGTTACTGGTTATCAGTCATTAGAGAGTTATCAGTCATGCAGTCATAACAGAATCTTTATTCTCTCTTCTTCAAGAATCCTTTCACAGGCAGGAGGTAGGAAGTAGTAGGAGTTGGAGTAGGAAATCTGTTTTTCTGTGTTGCTTCGCATAGAAGGTGGCGTTGTGAGAGAGAGCAATGAGAAGAAAATGATCTCAGGGTTGATAACTGGCTGGAATTGCAGTTTTTGGGCAACATATTTCTCTCCTTCTTTTCCAAAGAATTTCTGTGTTTGGTGTACAGTTGTGTAACCAGATAACCCAAAGTTCTAGGATATGGGTACTTGCTATTTGATGGCTGATATGAGAGGATGAGACCTATGAGAATGGCTTAAAAAGAGTGAACACTGCAGATTGAAAGTGAAATTAATGGCTTATCTGTGTGGAACTAATGAGTTGTGCTTAGAAAACGTGATGTGCTTTGAAACGTCAGACCTTCAGATTTTAAACTCAAGAGCCAGAATTGCTTTGTAGTGCTGACAAATTTGACCTTTTCTGCTGTCTTGTAGTTTCCAATCTATAAAGCAAAGATATTTAGAAAAGGTTTGGGGCATTTTCATTCTGAAGGGAATGTTTAAGGAGTCCCATAGAGCATCTGATGGTGTTTTTCAAGGTGATGTAGTAAACCTCACTGAAAAGCCCACTTAGAAAATATAGTTATTTATTCTGAGATTTTTCAAAGGGATTCATTAAATCCACACTTACACTAACATCATAGTATTTAAAGTATAAAAGATACATAAAGTCTTCTTCTAAAGATATGAATCAAACATTGGCTAACAGGATATGAAAAAAATGCCGCTTTTTAGTGTTTGTTTTTGTTTGTTTTCATTTTTTTAATAAAGGATAGCTGCTTTCTGTGTTCTCTGGAAGAAAGAATGGGCACCTGCCCGTTTCAAGCAGTGTTCTCAGTCCTCAGGGCCCTGTGATTAGAGTGCAGGAGCCTCTTTCCATTACTGAGTCCTTCTCAGTCCTTCTGTCCTCTTGCTACTTGGTTTTAGTTTTTCAGTGCCTCAAGTTCTGCTAAAATGTCAGTTCTTAATCTCAATGGAAGACTTCTGTGTGCAAAACTAGTTTGTTATGAAAGAGAAGATTTTAAAGTAAAGCCCTTTTAAAAAGATAGCTTTGAAGGGAAAAAGGGACCTGGCAAAAATGTAAGGCTCTAATCTATTATTAAATTAAAACCTTTTGTGAAAAAGTTTTCTGCCTGTTATGATCCTTGTTGTCAGATAGATTCAATACCTGTAAGACAGTTACCATGTCTTTGATACCAATGTGTGCTTTACTCTGAAGAGAAATGCTAGAAATGAAGAGAGACCTTTATAAGCTTTTTTGTGTTAACTGGATGCTCTGCTGTAGAAAACCATCTTTTATTCTACAGAGATTCCATTTGTGTTACCATTTTAAGCATAAATGAATGCTTGTGTGTGATTTTAGAAAAAGTGAAAATGTATGTAGGTATAGTAGTTGTAAGCAGTTGTAGACTAATTAGTTTACATTTTATTTAAAAAAAATATATATTGGTTACTTCCAAGTGGTGTTTGCTTCCTCAGGGAGCTCCCTGACTTTCCTTTTTTCGTCCTATGTATTTAATATAAGTATAAGGCTGGTATTTTGAGGTGAAGGTGTTTTCTGAATGAGTGTGGTATAGTGATGTGAAAGAAAGGATCATGAAGTTTGCACATGTAAGAGGAAAACAGTTACAAAACAAACATATAATCATGTGAAAGAAAAGACCGTGAAGTGTGCGCATGTAAGAGGAAAAACAGTTACAGAACAAATATTTTCTATGTCCTGCTCTGTAAAGAATGTCATAAAGCGTTGCCTGAAATCATGTAAATTAATATTAACTTCAGAGGACAGCACAAGAGAGTCTCCTGAAAGCCTCAGGTGATTCTTGCTGTTTGTAGCATGAATAATTTGTTTCATGATGGAAAGAATGAAATGCTGCTGTTGGTTCACAGATCATACCAGAAGAATATGCATAAAAAACAAAAGATAATACAAACAAAACAAATAAATATGAAGCCATTGCAAGAATGTGATAATGTTTTCTTAATTTGCCTAGAGGTTTCAGTATGCAGAGGCTGTTGTGTAGTGCCTCTGAACTACTATGTAGTAAGTGAGCACCTAATAATTTTATTTGCTTAGAAAGTTTGTTACATTTTATGGTGTCCTTTTCAGGATTGTTTGAGTTTTTCTATGTTTATACGGGCTGGGCAGATCAGAATGTAATTTTCTAATCTTGGTAATTTAAAAAGGATTATATTAAAATTGTGTGGTAAGCAGAAAAGAAGAAAAGGTACTGCACTATTAATTATTTCCTTTAAATGTGATGCTTTTTGTTACCAAAAGTTTGCTTCCTACCCTTTTATCTATAATATTAAAGTATATATATATCTATTATTTGCATTTGTAGTGAACTTCTGCAAGCCAGAATGACTTGTTCTTTTTGGTAAACGCAGACAATGCTAAAGAAAAGACTTTTTGCCCATTTGCCATGATGCTGAAAAATGACTAATGTTCTGTGTAGTGCCTTGTGTAGTGCTTGTTAATTAACAAGCAATTAATATGAGTTTAAAATTGAAAAATGTATGTTAGGGATAAATGGTAAAGACATGAGTAATGAAGCACAGGGAAGGATAAAAGTAGTAGAGCTAATCTGTACCTGTTTTTACATGCATATGTGAAAGTGTTTCAGTAAAATATTTCTAACAGTTCTCCTTCCAGAAGGAATAAAAGATATTTAGGGAAAAAAATAGTAGTTTGATAGTCAAGGCCACAATGAACTGTTGCAAATCTAATATAGTCTAGGTAACTGTACACCAGTACTTCATAGTTGTCTATGAATAAACCACGTATAAATCAGATTTTCCTCAAATATATCCAGAAATTATCATGATCAACTTGCAATGCTCTGTTTGTTTTATATATCTGAGGGTTATCTGAAGGAACAAACAAACAAAGCCTTACCTTACCATGTGCTAGTTTCTGCTGCTTTTTCGCAGGATTTATCCACATGAGAGAGAATGAAAAATTAAGCAAATGGAAACCTCAGACATTGAAAGTGTAGCTGCTTAATTTCAAGTACAATGAATTACTTAAGTATTGCAGTAAATTTGAGCTCTTGAAGCATCAGTGCTGGCAGCTGAACTGGAAACATTCATTGTTCTTGTAAACCTGAGCTCTTCAAAATGTTTAGTTGAGATTAGTAGTTACTTGTTCTTCGTGAGATTGCTTGTCTGCTGTTACTTTCAAACAAATAAATAAATTTATTCATATATGCACAGACAAACATTTGGAAAGATAAGCTCTTAGGCAAAGCTTTCTCCCTGCCTAGAAGGGAAGATATATGAATAGTTGGCTTCCAGTTTTGATAGCTTTACCACTGACCTTTATTGTAGTCTGCAGGCAGGACAGAAAAATTGGCATAGACAGGCTGAATATCGCCTTTCGTTTGTGGTCTGGCAGAACTCCGAAATTGTTAGGAAATGAGACTTGACAGTTTGTGTTATTAATTGGAGAACAATCTAACCGTATTACGACTGACTTCAGTCTAATGCCTCGTGTCAACAGACTCTTGTCATCCTCCAAGGATGTATCACTTTTTTTGATCCTATCACTCAAGAATTCAGGAAATGTCATCACTGTAGGAGTACAGAAAGTAGAGCCAACAAACCTTTAAAACAATTCTGTTCTCATGTGGAATGCAGTTTATATAATGAAGTCATACCAAAGATCATGGTCAATGAAGAGACTGTTGGCACACCTTTCTTGGTTGCCTTAAATCTGAAATAACAGTTGTGCTTTACCCAGTTCTGCCTATGCATTTTCTAGCTGTAACCAGTGCCACTCTGGCAGTTGAACAGGAAAGCAATCATCTTCTTTTATTATACATGCTTCAGATTTTTAGTGAAAATGATTGATCACATCTGATTTTCTGAACCTAATTAGTTCCTAAGTCCTACATCCATTTTGTGAATGAATCACAAAGATTTTGGGCTGCAGTCATTTTTAAAAGTGTTCTGTATAATTATGGTCTTCCAAACAGTGCTTACTGTTACCCCCCCAAAATGGGTTCTTATTATAGCTTTTGTAAGCAAGAAATTCATATCTAGGTTTAAGTTGAGATTTGGATCTTAAAGCATATTGGTCATTTTTTCCCTCATATATAAATATAAGTTTTCATTTCTACAATTAAATTTTAATTAGTTTGAATTAAAATTAATTCAAACTAATTCAAAATTAACAAGAGATCCTTTGTGAAAATAAGCTCCTGACAACTTTCTTTTAAACTTCAAATATAAATCTGAAAGTGAGACCTTAGAATTCTAATTTAGTCTAAAAATCAATTTTTTTCTTTAGGTCATATCTGAGAAACTTTAGTTTCAGCTGTTGAGAGGTGATTTGCTATTAGATTTCAGACTCTTGAAAGGAGGAACTTCAGTAATAAAGAAGACTTCATTTTTCTTTGGAGAATTCTGTCAAGAACAACTCTTCAAGAAATGTCAGCTTTTATTTATTTATTTTTAATGGAACTAAGGTCACCAGATATTCCCTATTTAAGTACTCTTTTGTAGTGTTGCAGCTTTGCTATTGATGGTACTAAAGCCAAAAGCAGCTCCTAACAGAGATTTTAGTGGTACACGAGATCATATCTTGTATTTTGACAGGGAAGACACTCAGGGAGGAAGAATAAGGACAAGTAAAGATCCAGCAAATCAGAACAGCAGTGTATGCATGTCCTTCTCTGAACTCCTGATATGGGGAGTGGGGTGCTGCCCTCTCTGCTCCCAGTTTTTTCTCATTGGTATTTGTGTGGTAACCAAGATGAGACACGACGCAGGTGACCATGAAGGGAACAGGTGCCCTCCACTGACCCTGGTACCTATTAGTCCTTTCCATTTGTCTCCTTCCACTCTTCATTTCACTTTGGATACCTTAGATGTGGCATAGTAGCGTGCAAGTATCTACATTTGCCTTGTTATCTCAGTATTATTTGCTATTGTTGATTTGATCAGCGCTGGGTGCTTCGCCATGCAGTCCTTGGGTGCAGCGTGTAGTGGCTTCTGTGACGTGGACCATTTGTCTTGCTCTTTTGAACTTGATTTGGCTGATGGGTTGCTAGTTGACAACTCCTGGGACTGAAGAATGTTGCCTTCATAACGACTTTATTTTTCATGGTGAAGGAAATGTCTTCACTATTTCAATTTCCTAGTGAGACTGTAAGATCAGTTTCAGTGAATCCATTCTTTCAGCAAAGAACCTTACCCTATCCTGCCTCCGTTTTGGGAGGTGAAACACTGTGAATGGTTTCTGCTCTGTTATTCAAACTCATCTGGACTGTAGTCTTCTATTAGTGTGAATTTTGCAGTCTTTACTACTTTTTGCAAGTGTGTAGGATCATTTAGATGGTAAAACAAGTTACGTTTGAGGCAAAAGCAAGAACAGTATTAAAAATTTCAGGACCAGTCTTACCCAATAAACCAGTATTTGCAAGAGGAGATGTCTTTCAACGGGGATAAAGAAGTCAAACAGCTAAGGGGAAATATCTGCTTAGAAGTTTCCTTTCCAAAATGTGTATGTTTGAGCAGTACAGTGTGAAGTTTCATGTGTGTGTAAATGTGTGTGTCTGACCTTCAGACACAAGAACAGTGTCAAACTCTTCTATGTTCTCCAGTAACTAAGAGTCAAGCACTTAGTGTTTTGAGGAAGTCTGTTTAATTTTAGTCTTTTAATTTAACTCGTGTTCAATTTGTATATGTCATCGTATAGCTACACTAGTAAACGATTCAAGAGCTTAGTTTTAATCTGTACTGATTGTCCTTGGGGTGTGTAAAGGAAGGGTGCCTTAGAGAAAACATCATGATCTGACCATGCAATAAGTTTTTAGCCTGGGAAGATGGACAAAATGTTGACTTGTCATGCTTCTCTATTATGGAGTGCTGGCCAGTTTACATATATAGCAAATTTAAGATCTGACAGTAAAATTTCTGAAGTCACATGAAAACGAGATAGCTGACATTTTTCATAATTTCTTAGGTTTAATCACATTCGCAGTATAAAATGTTCTAGAAAACTTGGCTGTACCTTGGTATGGGTTTGGGTTTTTTCTTTTGTTTGCCTGTTTGAATCACTATACATGAAACCCCTAAGAGCAGCAATCAATAATCATGTTACTCTTAAAAGGGGAGAATGTGAAAAAAGCAAAGGTTTCATTGATAAATATTTCTGCTAAAATGTGAATGGTATTGTCATGGGAGAAGAATCTTTTCAGTGTGACACTTCAAGCTAAAAAATCTGCTGATGCAGAAAATAAGTTATTTTACAATTGCTTAACCTTACTAGCAGAGTTAAGTTGACTTTTCTTCCCATTAAGCTGTTGTATTGCTTGGTCATATACCAGGACAAGATGCAGTTCTTGGCACATTGTCTTTGCAGTTTGTCTATAAAAGCAACATTTACTTTCTATTTTACCTGGTTTATTGTAGACTTCCTTATCTAGGAATTTGTAAAATAGATAGTGAAGGATTGCTCAAGCTATCATAAGTATTGAGTGACTTCTAATGGTTTTTATGTAGCTCAGGTAAACTCATATCTTTCTTTCCCCTTTTCTGTAGGCTGCTTTATATCGTCTGAGTGGGGACTGGAATCCTTTACATATTGATCCGAATTTTGCTGCTTTTGGAGGTGAGCTGAGAGAGGCTTTTGTTCTAGAATTTGGATGAAAAATGAATTAAATGTATTTTCATTTTTTCACTTAGTTTGTAAGTCTTTAATAAGATGGGAAAATCTTTTTTTTATAGTTGTTGTTAAGGACCATCAGATGTCTTCTAATTCAAAGTTCTGGGCAACACTTAGAAACATTACTTCTTGCAGCTAGGAATACTTGGGAGGATGCTTGGGTACTACCTATAGTGAAAACCTGTCTGTAACCTTGTTTTCCCATTAAAGTTCAATCTTTGCCACCTTCCCAGCCGAAAAACCTTTATTTTCATAAGAGAAAATACTGTAAATTACTATCAAAAGCCATCAGAAGGAATTCTGTGAACTCTTTAGTAGCTCATTCTTTCTGTGTGAGTACCTTGGAAGCTTTTTGGAATTTCTTGTCTCTCTGTGTAGTCTTCTCAATCAGAATAAACTGCAGGAGGGCAGAAAGAGGGAATATGGTATAATTTATTTTAGAAAAGTGCTGAAGTACAACTGTTGCTAGTGCAGTTGGTTGATCATTTATATCATGCTACATGCCAAAGTGACAGACTGCAAGCTACATTTAAACTGATTCTTGTACAGATGAAATTATGAAATAATAGTCCCTTTTCATAAACATTTATTTTAAGGAGTTTTTGTATAGTAGGATTACTCAAGGGCAGATTGTAATTTTATTATATTTTTTCTGAATATATGTGATATCAGTGTAAACTTATATAAAAGTATAAATGCATATTTACGGTTATGTAAAATCAACTTTTGTGATTTTCCAGAGTATTTTTTTTTGAATATACAAGGGTCATCATATATAATGTTCTTGCCAAGCTGGTAGAACAGACTGATTTATACTGATTTATTTATACTGATTTATTTAAATCATGCTTAAAGTAATTTCATGGTTGCTAACCTCATTTGTAGATGAATACTAATTCTTTTGTTAACTCTGTTTTGTGTAATTCTGCATTAATTTGTGTTACAGTGAAATATGGTTTCTAAAGACATTTCCCCAGTTTACTATGCATTTCTGCTCATTTTGTTTAGATGATGATTTTAGGTAAATATTTAGAGGGAATCACCAATTATTCTTGAAAAAAATGAAAAACT
This sequence comes from Crypturellus undulatus, assembly GCA_013389825.1. NCBI lineage: Eukaryota > Metazoa > Chordata > Aves > Tinamiformes > Tinamidae > Crypturellus > Crypturellus undulatus. The sequence goes on along the minus strand of VWPW01008808.1, from coordinate 188,325 downwards.
TGTTTATAACTTGAGACCCAAGTAATTTCTTAATCTGCCTGAACAGAAAGCTGTCATGCTGCATCCTGGAACCACATCCAGATCTTATTCATATGTCTATATTAAGTACAAGTTTAAACAATGAGGAAAAATGTGTCAGAAATGTTCAAGAAGTATTTTTTATGATGAACTTTCGTAGTATATTTTCAATCCAGTTTTTTACTTCAAGCTCTGTAAATATTTTAAATGACTGTGTGCACCACTATGCATGAGAACAAATATTTAGCTTAATGCAATCAGATCATTTCAGGATTATTATTTTGTAGATAATGGTTATGAAGAAATATTATACCAAAGCATCTGTGTCTGTTCCTGTTTCTTTATTCCTATAGCAGGCATTCCCAAGAAACTAAAAAGTAAAAACGTAATTTAGTTTCTACTTTAGTCTGGAGGAAAACTAACTTGATTGCTATATGGATTTTTGTTTGTGAATGTTTTTACGAAGAAAGAACTGTGGAGAGAAGGTCTGAAGTTATGAATCTGTTGCTGAGCTCTGAAAATTGTGGTCATTCTTGGCCCTTGCATTTAAAAACTTTTATAGAGCTAAATGCTGTTAAAACATTCTATGTGAGGGAGATACTAAATCGCACTGCTATTAAAGTAATGCCAGTTATATGTTTTAAAATTGACAGTATCATTGCATTCAGAAATAATCTCTGTATAACATACAAGAAATGATGTTATGAGAATGTTATGAAAGTGTGCATATTAAAACATCTTAAAGATGTCGAAATCACAGTATCACAGAATGGTTGAGGCTGGAAGGGACCTCCAGAGATCATCCATGCTACTTTTAGTCTGTCTTCTGTCATGTCTTTTTTCCTTACCTGATCTATCACAATTTCTCTTTTTCCTCTTGACTCCTGATAGTCTTAGTCTTAAACTTTGGGCTCTATCTCAAAATTTCCATCTGTTTCAACATACAAATCCTAGTGGGTTTTGTGTCTTCATTTTCAAGGTAGTTTTTTTTTCCTTTTGCGTATTCTAATACCAGATTTTTTTTCTCACTAAAATGTCTTTTGTACTCAACAGGCATAGACCCATGCAACTGTATCTGATGTGTCTATGCACCTGTTGACTTCCTTCTTTTACAGTTTGTAATCTCTTCAAATAGAGACTAATTCTTCTTGTGTGCCTTGTATAGGATATGTAATAGTAGAGTACCACTTGATGAACAGGCATTCAATTCAATTCAATGAACAGGCATTTCTGACAAAGCAGAGGGAGCAATACATGCTAAGGAAGGCTTTTTCAACAAGATTTCCCTTTTTCTGTTTCTTTTAGCTTAAAGAAAAGAGTTATTAGAGGAAATGATTATAAACAAAATGTGGGAATTTGTGGGAGAGACATGCAATCTCCTATGGTTATATGGTTAGAAACGTTAATATGTTGCCTTTTTAAAAACAGGATTTAAGAAGCCTATACTACATGGATTGTGCTCATTTGGGTTTGCTGCTAGACACGTTTTGAAGCACTTTGCAAATAATGATGTGACCAGATTCAAGGCAATCAAGGTCTGTAGATTCATTCTTTGCAGTTACATGGATTATGTGCCAGAAGTGTCTATAGTGTGGAAAATGTCTTTTAGGGCTATCTTGTCTGCCACAGTTGCTTTTACTCATTGCTGCATGCCTTTTACTTCGTGTATCTTGTATTAATACTTAAATGTTTAATATATTTTGAATTCTTAGTTGTCTTATTTTCTGTGTTTTTTTTTTTTAATCTGATTGCAGTGGAGTTTATATTTTTAAGATTTATAAGAGAGCGTAGTACCATTTGGTAGTACATGAGCACGGCAGATCCTCCTCTCACGTTTCGTTTTGTTTTATTTTAGGTTCGCTTTGCAAAACCAGTCTTTCCTGGGCAAACTTTACAAACAGAAATGTGGAAGGAAGGAAGTAGAATTCATTTCCAGACCAAGGTCAGAACACAAAGACTCACCATTGTGGACTTCCTTGTAGGATATGTTAATTTAAAGAAGATAACTGTGGGCTTAAAGGGGTTGCATTTACCTAAAAGGACTTACTTAACGGCAGAAGTTTCATAGTGTCTGTACTATTAACCACACTGAAACAGGCACAGTTTACTCTTCTATAAATACAGATTTATACTACATGATTTTTTTTGACCTCACTCTTAGTATTTTGTGGAAGTATCCTGTAAATACGTTGGCTTCTGCACACACCATTTATGTGTCATTACTGGATGTCTAAAGTTTTACAAGACCATCTCAGTAAACTGCAGCCAAAGTGGATGCTCAGTGAGCCTAGCAGCAGTGATCACTGCAGCTGCAGAAAGGTTTTGGGCAGACAAGATCAAATAAGGGGAATGATAACGAGGACATAGGATAACTGTTTCCACAGAAATACAATGTTGCAGAATATGTGTTAATTGATGGAAGCAAGTTCTACTTGCAGACTTGAGGAGTGGTAGTGGCTGTGAAGTTTTAGAATAATGATACTTTCCTCTGACAGTGATGTGGCTACTACATGTGAACTCTCTATGTGAGGTTACTGATAGTCTAAACAAGAATAGTTTGGTGAACTTTTAAGATTATTGTTTTAGAGATGCATGGCTGTGTTTAAAAGTTATTACCGTTCTGTCCTGAGAGACCTTCAGCCTTGCAGAGTTCATGATGTGCTTCCCAGACCTTTGAAATGTGTAACCAGCACGGGATCCTCTATTGTGTTTGATGACTTGCTTCATTACTGTGCTTTGTTTAACCAAAGATGATACATAGAGATAGGTGGGATTTTGCTATAGAACTTTTTAACTAGCTTCTGCGTGGAGTAATTATGAAGAGAAATTACAATTTTTAACAGAATTATAGAAAACAGCTGTGTTTCAACTGTTACTTACTCCAAGAGATTTTGCAGGGTTATTGTTGCCTGGGTTAATCCGAAAATAAGCCATCTTTTTACTTGCAACAAAGTTAGGTTGAATCAAACTTGAAAAATGTCAATATAACTTTTATATGCATTTTTAAATCCATTTTCAATACTGTGTTAAATCATGCATTGCAGCAGTGACAAGGTGCTAGATGTGATTTGAATAATCCTTATTACAGTCTTTCTGTACTGATTGCACTTATGCAATAGCTAAACTGGAATACTGCTTCTTCTTCAGCAGCTATTGTCCTGTTACCTGACAGTATCTGTAGGGAGTCATTTTGTCTTCCTCATCTGTTCCCTGCCATAATTCGGAATGGTTTTTTCTTTTTTTTTGCTGTCTGGTCTTGTCAGAAAGGAAAGTATTGGCTGTCAGTCTTCTTTAAAGAGAAAATGTCAAAATAAAGCTCTTTTTCTCTGATTTAACTTTTCCAATAATAAAATGAATAGGTTTTCCCTCATTCTCCTTGTCACTTTTGTGTGGTGTTACAATGTAAAAAAAATTTTACAGTGCTACTTGGACTGTAAGAAACTTAGAGAATAAAACTCTAGATGTGCTGCATAGCCAACTTGAGGAAACAGCTTCAAAAATGTTTTTTTTTTCTCAGAACTGTTTGTTAAGTAACATTACAGTCACTTATAATGCAAGAGGTACATTTTCAAATAAATAGCTTTTTATAACTATTATGTAAACAAAGAAATGTCAATGTGTATTTGGTATAATTTACCGAGAAGCAAAGAATCATTTGAGTTTGAGTTGTTTGTGAATAACATATACTAATTTGTCTCAAGATTAAAATACATTCTTTCCCTTCCACCCTCTCTTTTGGAGCTTTTGTGCTTTCTCTTTTCTTGATTTCTCCTTTTAAAAGATGAAGACTCCTGGGAGTTGCCATTTTGTTTGTTAGCCTTTTAATTCTTTTTTTTTGTCTCATTACAGGTCAAAGAGACTGGAGAAATTGCTATTGCAGGTGGCTATGCTGATATAACATCGCCCTTGGATAAACCTTCTGCTTGGGAGCCAGCAAAGGTAGAGGGAAGTAATAAAAGCATTAATTCTCAAAGCGGCATAATTAGATTTCTTTTTCTAAAAAACACACAGAAGCTACTAGAATCATTTACTAGTCTTATTAACAATAAATAGGTGAATACATAAATTCAGAGATTGAAAACAAAAATTACACAGCTTTTAGAGATTCATGGAGGTTTTTTAAAAGAAAAACCCAGATATTTGGGGATATACAAAATGTTTGATGCAGTTTGAAGTGCATGACTCCACTTTAACTACTGGGTTAAGCTTTGCTTTGTGTGTTACCAAACAAGCAAGCATGCCTCACAGAGGACCACAAGCTTGAGCACTTACATGACTAAGATCAAAATGAGGCTTGAGGATTTGCCATCTTTCTTAGGCTTTCTTCATCCTGCTAAACATAGAGGTTATGACAAAAGGATGGAAAAAGAGGCCTGAGATCCATTTGTTATGAGTGCTCTTTCCACACGTAATTGGACTGATGCGTGATACAGACCTAATGCTATATATATTAAAAAATCCTCCAAAAGTCTGTGTAAGCTTGAAGTAACAGACTTCCCCTGAAAGATAGAGTTGTGCATGCTGAGTGTCCTGGGTTCTTAAGGTGGTCTGTAGAAACATGGGCCCAACACCTTGCGTTCATAAACTTTGGCTTTTTGTGCTATGGAATCCTAACTGTAAAGGACTTAGTTTATTATTGTTTGTGAAATAATGACATTCTTATACAACCTGTGATATATTGCTGGAGATTGAATCTTTACATTGGTTGTGTTTAGTCTTCTGACATTCTGGAAAGCTATAAACTGTACAGCTTTCTGTATTCTGTGGAGACGGACACCGGCAACCTATTCAAAAGCAGTTGTCTGCCCAAAAACCTAACAGTGAACAATGAACAGTGACTGACATTTTGGACCATAGTTCTCTGTAGTTCCTGTGCTTTGATAGCTATTCTGCTTAAGTACATGGGACCGTCCCAGGATGGAAGGTGCGGCTGAGCTGCTAGTGAAATCCTCTGTGTCTCAAGGACTATAGTGTGGACATCTGATTTGAGGAAGAAAAAAAAAATCTGTTGTAAAAGCTGAATAGATCTATTGTAAAAGCTGCAGTTAGCTAGTCAAGTCATCCCAAGAAAATTCTCACAGTGCTGGCACTGTAACAGTCTCCAGGTGCTACAAGGAATGATTTCAGGGATAACCCTGCAGCTCTCCTGACTACAGCCAGTACAAAAAGAGCGCTCTGGGAATGATCTTGCCATGTTTTGAACATTTTTGTTGTTGAGCATTGCTGGTATGGTTTTCAGAAGCTTGTAACTTGGCTGTGTTTCAATAGACTTTCTTAAAGGTGTGTAAAATCATACTATTTCCATCTGAGGTTCTCTGCCAAATTTCCATCTGAGGTTCCAAAATATATAGTCATTAGAACTTTTTAGTGAAATATTTATAGGATTTTTTTTTAATATGGGTTAAATGGTTTGCTTTTTCTCTTACTAAGGTGCATTGGCATAAGTTTCTTGACTAGATGAGGCAGATACCCACCAGGGATGTCTTTATCCTGAATGAGTGAAGTTTGGCAAACTCCGAACCCACAGGAATATATGTTATGTAATGGAAATGTTGTCAGCTGTAACCATAGAGGTGCAAGGTGCAGTGCAAGGAGGGTTGCATCCCAATATATAATTAGATACGGCAAAAGACCTACAAGTTTTTAGGGGTATTTTTACTCTAGCTGTGGTTCGGTGAGGAATGTCATGGAAGTAGCTTTTTAAAGTATAATGTTTTACCCATTACAAATCTTTGCTAAAGAAAAAGAGCAAAAGACTTGCAAAATCTTATATGTTTGCAGAAGTCAAATGTGTAAATATAATTAGTTCCATTCTTAAAGGATAAAAATGCTGTTTGCACTGGAATTCTTACTGTTTTCATGGTGCAGCCTGTTTTGAATGTCAAATTAAAGTAACCCACTGGTGAAAACATTTTGTTTCCTAAAAATTAACAAATACCATTCACCATGGAAAAAATGGCAAAAGTTACCCTGCAAAAGGAGTAAGAAGCAACCGAAGAGCCCATTAACAATCCTAATTATAAAACATCTCTTAAGCTGTGGTGATAAATGGCAAAAGTAATAAAAACAAGATATGAATAATTCTAAAGACTTACTTCATAAAATGTCTTCTGCTTGAGTATACTCTTTAACACTGACAGCTGCTAGAGTTGATTGTTTTAGTGGAAGATGGCTCAATTGCATTTAATCATTCTGCAGTAGACACTTTCCTGGACACAATACTTCAACTAGTAATCATATTTATTACTCTTTAACAGAGCTTTCTATTTAAAATTCTTTGTACTTTCTTTCTTTAAGACTGTAGGGCTGCAGAGTGACCTTGTGTTTGAAGAAATTGGTCGTCGGATCAAAGACATTGGAAATGAGCTGGTAAAGAAAGTGAATGCCATATTCCAGTGGGATATCACTAAGGATGGGAAAACTGCAGTTCAGTGGAGTAAGTCATAGCTTTTGTTTTCAGAATGTATAGATGTATTTTTTAATGAAGGGAGATTGCTTACTTTCATTCTAATTAAAGTGGTATCTTAAAGATATAAAGGTCCTAGGTAAAATCTGAATACACAAGCGAAGTTTTTGCTAGGAGATCAGATAGAGTTCCAAAATGAGCTTCATAAAAATGAATTTCTGTAACTTTCTGTCTGTAAGTAAAGACAAACTATGCTCTAGAACTTCAGTGCATTTTTATTTACATTTTCCAAAATAGGTTTTTCTTGTACTTGGAATAGCAGGCTAGATTAAGCCCCGAGTAGTTCTATACTTCAGGACGAAGACTGCTATATAGACACTTATATATATATATATATATTTATATTTATATGTATGTATATAAGCTAGCTAATCTGAATCAGATGGATTTTTATTTCCTGCATTATTCTTCAGTGAAATCAGTGACTTCAGTGAACATACAGCTTATTTCCATGAGAAATTATGAAATCAGAGTTCAGTAAAGGTTTGTGCTGCTTACAGATTTTTCAAGCAAGGGCTGCGTTGATGGATAGAGGCTGAAACCTGTTCTGGCAATAGGTGGAAAGGAAGAAATTCTTGATGTGTGGATTATACAGTTATGATGTGAACTGGTTTGACTGGGTAAAACTGCTTCCTCACAGATTTTTTTTTATCCCTAAATTTTCATTCTTCCTGCTTGTGCTCTGATTCTAAGGACATGTATTTTTTGCAGAAAGCAAAATGTACGTTTTGAAACTGACTGTATTTCTATATTTTTGGTGTTGCTATTTTTTGGTTGTTTTTGAGGGATAAAAATGGCATAAAAACTTGGGTTGTATTTGGCAAGCCTTCATTTTTTTTTTTTTTTTTTNTTTTTTTTTTTTTTTTTTTTTTTTTTTTAGAAAAATAAAACTCTCTTTTTTTTAGAGAGCCCTGGGAGTTCTCTTTTTTAGAGAAATGAAAATCTGTCATTAGGGTGCTACATTGTGTTTGGCCGTAACAGTTGGATCCCTCCAGAATGTTTTCGAGAGCTACAGAACAAGTGAACTGCCACTTGGCCAGATCAGGAGAGAGACTGGCAGATTGGCAGGTCGGATCCAGTCTGTGCTGCACCCCATAAACTATGATATTATTTAATTAGTGTTAGGTCTCTGCAGTGTATTGTTCTCAGTTCGCGCTAATTGTTAAAGGTCTGTGTTTCCTCTCCCAGAGTGATTTAGAATCTTGTAATTTCGCTTTTTCTTTTCCTGAAAGTAAACAAATGTGGTTTGGAATACAAGGCTGCTGTTAGGGTTGGGGGAAAGTGTCATGCCTTGCTCCTAAGATTGCTCAAGATAAAGTCTTCTCTACTTCTATTTTTCAGCAGGCTATTTTTGTGACTTAAGGGCTGATTTCCGCTGATTTCTACTCTGATAACAGTTAATTGCAAGGCACTGAGAACCTTAAAATCAAAATGAGGTTGAGTAAATACTATGTAATTCAACCTGCAGGATCTGCTGTCTTAAAACTCAGCATCTTCAACATTCCTTGCATCTCTGCAGTTTTTCACTTTTACATTCTCAGTAATAAAAGTGATGAGCATGCTAAGAACCTGGGCAGAAGGCTTAAAAAGTGTTTTCTGTATTCTTATTTTGTTAAAGGCTATATTAGAAATTCATAGGTTAAACTCTAAAACACTTGAAGAGGACATTGGTGCTTCTATGGTGTGTGCTATGTCAGTGCTATGTCAGTCAGGATATTTTGTTTTTATGTGTTTGTAGTAAGACATTCAACACATTAAAATATCAAACTAAATAATTACAAATTAAGTGATGCTGCTGTTTACAATAACAAGCATAAAATTACTCCTTCTTCAAGATACTTTATAATTTTCTTTAGTTTAGAACTGCTTTGTTTGTGACTTAAACTCCCATTTACATTTATTCAAAGATGGATGGACAAATTAATTTATGAAAGATCTAGTGGGGAAATTTAAAGACATGAATAAAGTTTCTGGCTCGGAAGAAGATTTAGAGCTGCAAACTGCTGAATGCAGGACATTAGAGTTTTGGGCCTGAGCTTAGCGTAGATGGGTGTTTACAGGGGGTGATATAAGTCAGTATATCTTGAGCAAGAGGATTATTGCTTTGAGTAAATCAAGAGTCAGGCAGAACCTTTTCTATTTTCAAACAGCTTGTTCTGTCTTCTGTTACCTCACAAGTGGGAAAGAAGGTGGTACCTTTCTCTGTAAAGTATTGCCCTGACTAAATGGGATTAAAGAGTTGTAACTTTTCTTTGTTCCCTTTCCCGTGTTATAATGGGCAAAATCTGATCTTAATGCAAATTTGAAACTACTGTAACCTTGTGAGATGAAGGATCTAATATTATCTTGAGCATGTCCTAATACTTACTTGTACTTGGCTTAAGCCAAATGTTGAAAAGATTACTGCACATTTTAATAGAGTGTGAATTAGTTCCTGCAAGCCCAGGTGTAAAAACAGTGAAAAGTGTTTTATGAATGACTGTGTCTATGATTCCATAAATATGTGGGGCCATATATAAACATGTAACTATCTAGGTGACAAGGAGGGTGTCTGTACAAAATGTCCTTACATTTTATCTCAGGAAAAGAGGTGTGCAGATACTGTCTTTGTTGTATATCAGTTTTTCAAAGAACTTTGCATGATCTTTTGGTTTGCTGAATATCTTATATCTGTCCTCTAAATTTTGAACAATTACAAAACAATTAGTCATTTTTCAGCAACATTGGGCAATATTAAAAAAAAAATCTGTGATCTTGAAATCTGTAAATCTGCTTTCTTCTATTATTCTATTATTTAAATTTTCAGGCATCAAACTCAATTCTCCGAGATTTCTGTAATTCTTTAGTGTAAAATAATTGTGTAAACTCAGTGGCAGAGTGCTACCAGCTTGTGACAACTCTAGTATCAGCTGTGGTTATATGAAATGATAGCAGACTACTACCCTTGTCTGACTCTTTAACACCAACTTGTAATGACCTAGTGTATCTGCATAATGGAATTCTTATGTTAGGAATATTTTAAAAAAATACTGATTTCAACCCTCTCCCGCCTCCTCCCCCCCCCCCCCCAAAAAAAAAAAAAACCCAAAAAAACAAAAAACAGACCTTCTAGAAGCAAGCACCTCGATGGTAAGCAATTGCATTATGATTCAGTATTGAAGAATCTTGTTATGTACTGTCTCTTCTGCAAAGCACTATCCTAATTTTTGTACAGTGGATGTGCAAGAGGGCAGTGATTTCTGGCTTTGCTTTCAAAGCCAGACTGCTTTCTTGTAGTTAAGATATTGTAAGCAACATTGCGTTCCTGGAAAATTCTTATATGATGACCATCAAGTGAATTGTAATACACCTAAGTAATTTGACTTTTCTTTTTAAATTTATTCTAATGAAGTGGAAGCTTTTGTACGTGAGTAGAAGTTCTATCTCATCAAGTTCTCATCAAGGGAGATGATCCTGTCCCTCTGCTCAGCTCTCATGAGGCTGCTGAAGTACTGGGTGCAGTTCTGGGCTCCCCAGTACAAGAGGGAGAAAGTCATAGAAAGTAAATACTTGTCAATTAAATTATTCTTGTTATATCTTTAGTCTAGTTTTTTAATGAGGAATCTAGGGGGCATAAGGATATGGGTGTTATTAGAAATACAATAGAAATAGTTTACAATACAATAGGAACAGTCCTGGTTGCCAACAGGTTAACCATGAGGCAGCTGTGTGCCCTTGTGGCCAAGAAGGCCCATGGGATCCTAGCTGCATCAGGAGGAGGAGCGTTGCCAGCAGGTCGAGGGAGGGGATCCTGCACCTCTGCTCAGCTCTGGTGAGGCCGCACCTGGAGTTTTGGGAGCAGTTCTGGGCTCCCCAGTGCAAGAGGGACATGGAGCTTCTAGAGAGGGTCTAGTGGAGAACCACAAAGATGATGGACTGGAGCATCTATCGTATGAGGAAAGACTAAGTGAGCTGGGCCTGTTTAGTCTGGAGAAGAGAAGGCTGAGAGATTTGATCAACATGTTGAAGTAACTGAGAGGTGAATGTAGGGAGGATGGGGCCAGGCTCTTCTCTGTGGTGGCTGGTGACAGGACAAGGGGTAATGGGTGTAAGTTGAAACACAGGAAGTTCCGCCTCCATGTGAGGTGAAACTTCTTTCCTGTGAGGGTGCCAGAGCCCTGGCACAGGCTGCCCAGAGAGGCTGTGGAGTCTCCTTCTCTGGAGATCTTCCAAACCCGCCTGGATGCCACCCTGTGCCCCGTGCTCTGGGTGTCCCTGCTGGAGCAGGGGGGTTGGACTAGATGATCTCTAGAGGTCCCTTCCAACCTCAACCATTCCGTGACTCTATATTGACAAATTACTTCTTGACTGAAAACTTAAGGTGATAGTTAAATGTTATCCTTGCTATAGCTTGAATTTAAACAACATATTGTCATTTTGACCTATTTCAAACCTACCCTCCCCCCCTTTTTTTAACCTGGCTTTGTAAATATAATTGTACTATAACAATTGTTAGTTGATATTCATTTAACAAATATTAAATCAGTACTTTAAATATAGTGCTAAATTAATCATTCTAACAATTTAGAGTTCTGTTTCCCTCCTCTTTTATTGTGAGTTACTGTAATAAAAACTAGATTCTGTAAGTTAAGCTGCTGTAGTAAAGCAAACAGAAAAATAGGAAATTAAAATTGGGTTAGGTTTTGGTTCCTTTGGATAAATACTCCACACCTGTCCAGTTCATGTTCAAAAGTCTTGACATCTGTCACAGATGTCAAATGGGTAGGGTACCTATTTGAAGAGCCTCCCAGGACTTTAGAAGCAGTATTTACGGTTCTCATGGGCAACCTGCTAGGTTTCTTTCTTTTATTAAATCTGTTACTCCAGAGTAAGGCTCTGCCTTGTTTTAAAATATTTTGTCTTGTCACTTTTGCCCAGTTTTGTGCTGTTCGTAAAAATTTATCAACTGACAGTGCTAGAAACAATCTGGGCCCTGAAGCTCCTTGCTGTCATGCTTCATGGTTGTAGCTGCAACCTGTTCAGCTAACATCCTTGAGCTTGGGATCTGCTGAGGAGGCTGGGAGGCAAGCACAGCAAAGAAAGCACCATTAAATATGGCTAGGGAACTTTTCACTCTTACAGACAGTTTGATATTTTCTAAACTTGTAAGGACCAAAAAGGGTTTTTTATTCATGCTTATTTTTAGTGTTTTGTTTTAAATCTAACTATAACCTTTGATCTCTGTTCCATGACGTGAAGATTTTTGTGCGTTTATTACTTTAAATGCTATTTGGGGACTGGATTTAACTGTTCCCATTACAGAGAGACTTCTTGATAGCACTAATATTAGTAACAGTAGTCTATTTAATTAGCCATGACCTTTACTTTTATGTAAAACCATGAAGATATAGAAAAGAATCTCAGATATCTTGCATTTGGGATGTGAAATTTCAGACAGTTCTTTCACTTTCTGATCAGTGATGAACTGTGGCCATTGACAAGTTTACATGGTGTTTTTCCTTAGGAAAGCAAACTGTTCTAATTTAAGAGGAGATAGGATATGTAGATAAGGCAGTATAGATTTTGACAACATCAAAGTTAAAAGAATAAGCTTATTGCTACTGGAACTTTTTAGAGCAATTGTTTATTTAATAAAAGAGTCACAGAAAAATTAAGATTGGAACAGATCTTTGGAAATCGTCTAGTCCAATTCCCCTGCTCAAGCAGGGTCACCTAGAGCACATAGCATAGGGTCACATCCAGGCAAAGTTTGACGATCTCCAGAGAACGAAACTCCACAACATGTTCCAGTTCTGAGTGTCATCCTCACAGTCAAGAAGCTTTTCCTCAAATTCTGGTGGAACTTCCTGTGCTTCAGTTTGTGTTTTTGCATTTTGTCCTATTACTGGCTGTCACTGGAAAGAGTCTGGCCTCATCCTCTTGACACCCTCCATTAAGGATATATACATATTGATAAGGTCCCCTCTCAACCTTCTCTTCTTTAAGCTGAACAGGCTCAGCTCTCAATGTATCCTTATGGTATAGGTGTTTTAGTCTCCTTGTCATCTTTGTAGCTCTATGCTGGACTCTCTCCAGTAGTTCCATGTCCCTCTTCTACTAGAAAACACAGAACTGGACACTACTCCAAATGTGGCATCACCAAGGCTGAGTAAAGGGAGATCACCTCCCTCAACTTGTTGACAACATTCTTGTTAATGTACCTCAGGCTACCAGTGGCCTTTTTGGTCACAAGGGCACACTACTGGTTTGTGTTCAATGGGACACCCAGGTCCTTCTCCATAGAGCAGCTACTCCACAAGGTCACCACTAGCCTGTACAGGTACATGGCATTATTGTTCTCAAGGTGCAGGGCTCTGCACATGCCATTGTTGAACTTCATGGGGTTCTTCTCTGACCAGCTCTTGAGCCTGTCTAGGTCCCTCTGAATGTCAGCTCAGTGTCAGCCACTCTGCCTAGTTTGGTATCATCCACAAACTTACTTGGGGTGCACTCCGTCCCTTATCCAGGTCACTAATGAATAGATTGAACAGAATTGGACCCAGTACTGATCCCTGGAGGACCACTGGTTACAGGCCTCCAACTAGAGTGTGCTGGCTGATCATCAACCTTGTGCTTTGATATTCAGTCAGTTCTCAGTCCACCTCACTGTCCAGTCATCAAACCCACACTTCCTGAGCTTGCCTGTGAAGATATCATGGGAGACAGTGTCAAAAGTCATGCTGAAATCAAAGCAGACAACATCCACTGATCTCCCTTACCTATCCAGGCAGTCATACCCTTACCAGTACTCCCTTACCTTACCAGTACTCCCTTACCTTACCAGTACTCCCTTACCTTACCAGTCCATCATAGAAGGCTGTCAGAATAGGTAAGCATGATTTTCCTTTGCTGGATCTGTGCTTACTACCCCTGATCACATTTTTACCCTCCATATATTTAGAGACAACATCCAGCATGATCTCTTCCATCTCCTTTCCAGTATGGTTGTGAAGCTGACAGGCTTGTAGTTTCTTGGGTCTTCCTTCTTGCCCTTTCTGAAGACTAGTGTGAAATTGGTTTTCTTCTACTCCTCTCAGGCACCACTCCTATTCTGCATGACCTTTCAAAGATGATGAGAATGGCTTAGCATTAACATCTGCCAGCTCCAGCAGCACTCTTGCACGCATCCCATCCTGGCTGATGGATTTCAGGTTGGATTTCATCCTGGCTGATGGATGGGTTTTAGGTTTGCCTAAGTGATCTCTAACCTGATTTTCCTCAGCCAAGGAGAAGTCTTCCTTTCTGAAGACATCCTCTCTCCAGGGTCTGAGATTCCAGAGGACTGGCCTTAAAGACTAAAGCAAAGAAAGCATCAGTAACTTTGCCTTTTCTGTGTCTTTTGCAACCAGGATACCCACCCAATTCAGCAGCTGATCCATACTTTCCCTAGCAAAAGGAAGCTTTTGCTACTGATGTATTTGAAGAAGCCCTTGTTGTCGTTGACATCCCTTGCCAGATTTGATTCCAAATGTTCCTTATCCTTTCTCATTTCATCCCTGCATTTCCTGACAGCATTTCTATATTCCTCCCATGGGCCTCTCCTCTTTTCCACACTCTGTATGTTTCCTGCTTCTGTCTGAATTTTGCCATTTCCTTGCTCATCCACACAAGTTTCCTGCCTCCCCCTGCCTGACCTCCTACTCATAGGGATGCACCAGTCTTGAGCTTGGAGGAAGTGATGCTTGAATACTAACCAGCTCTCTTGATGCCCCTTCCTTCTAGGGTCCTAGTCAATGGCATTCCTCCAAGTAGGTCTCTGAAGAGACCAAACTTTGCCCTTCTGAAGTCCAGGATTGCAATCCAATGCCCTGCTTCCTGAATCCTGAACTCCACCTCACTGCAGCCAAGGATACCCTGAACTCCACATCTCCAGCCACCCCTTCCCTATTTGTTAGTATTAGATTCAGCAGCACACCTCTCCTCACTGCCTCCTCCACCACCTGTGTCAAAAAGTTATCAGTGCTCTCCAGGAATCTCCGGGGCTGTCTGTGCCTAGTTGTGTTGTCTTTCTATCTACTACTCCTCACATTCTCCCCTCTCATTGACAGGACTGAGGAAAAAAACTGGGCTCCTAGACCCTTGTCTGCCATCCCAAGAGCTCTGAAATTCTGTTTGATGATCTCCATTTTCCGCTTGGTGTTGTTAGCACCCACAAATTCTTAGTAAGAGTCCCCTAGCTTTGACTTCTCCAGTTAGTTTCACTAAAACATGCCTTCTTTTCTCTTGCAAATATTTATTACTGTACAACAACTCCTTTTAGGCTTTTAATAGTTATAAAATACTTGGCTTTGTGAAGAGTTAAGCTCCTTCGCTACAATTTCTGCTTCCACAGAGAAAGACATAGCAATTCAGATTTATTAAGTGATAGCTAATGGTTCTCCTGAAGAGTTTACCCGTCTGTAGTTTTTCACTATGCTTCTAAAGGAATTGCTGAAGGCAGAAGATACTTTTTATTCCTTTCTAAGTCTCAGAAGAATAAAACTTTTGTAGAACTGGGAAGAGATCATTATGTCTAGCTGACTGCAAACATCTCACTGAAATTACTTGGAAACTGCTAAGTAGTTTATGATGTGATATGACTCCAGGCAATGAAGGGTGGGTAATATTTTGTTATGTGTGCTTTGACGATGAATCTTTTATTGCAATTAGCTATCTGTGAAGCAGAATAAAGAAAAAATTGTCTGTCCAGTGATAGTTTCCTACTTAACATGGCAGATCTTAGCAAGGAAAAGCTAACCCCATGTCCCAGATTCTGGATTTTAAGGCCCTGTGGTTACATTCTTTAGAAGGTCAATATCTAGCCTAAGATTCTGTGATTGTTTTGGCCATGATATTTCTCTTCCAAGAGTATCTTAATAAATGTTCATCATATGAACAATTTACAACCAAAATATTCAGAGGAATTTTGTATTCCTAGTGAGCACATGGGTGAAGCCGATCTGGGAAGAAAGTGGAACTTGTCTCATGTTTTATTTTCCTAGCTGTGAAGAGTACAAAAATAAAACAGAAAAAAAAATAAATGAAATTATTTTGAAAAGCTCATCTGTACCTGTAATATTACTTGTATGTTGCTGCACCTTAGTTGCTGGCATCTTCAGTACTGATACGCTGTAGCCCTTTTCTGATACATTATGTTCTTACAGGCAGTACTTGCTTTCTTCATCTCTTATTGTGTCATTAGTGATATTAAACTTGTCCCAGAAATAATAATTTATCTTATTATCTATTAAGATCAGTAGATAATAGTAATCCAGAATGTCACTTTTCACAGAACACTTATTAATTCCCTTTTTAGTTTTGTTGTAACTGCATAAATACTGTGTATGTAGAAAAAAGTCTCCATAGTCAAGCAAGTGCCTTAAAATCTCACAGCCGAGGGACACTGTCTGACTGCCTTAATATTGGCTAGATAGCAATGATTCTGTAGTTAGAGATGCCATATTGTTACAGAAACATTCACCTGAGCAAATGATTCTCATTTGTACTTATCATATGGGCCAAGAGGAAAATATTTAAAGTGAAAGATTGGATTCACAAGCTCAGAGCAAGGCAGAGCTTGTCCTGTCAAAATATTCCTCTAAGCAGATGGCACAGTACCTGACAGGGTTAATGTTAATAACAGATTATTTCTGCAGGGTATTTGATGTGAGGAAAAAAAATCTGAAGCTCCAGATACTCTGAGGAATTTCTGGCTTTCCAGAAGAGAAGGGCAGGGCTATTCCTGATCTGTACAGTTTACCAGCGCTTGAGATCCTCTTTGCCCCAAGCAGAGCAAGCTATATGACTAAAGGGCAAATGTAGCATCATCTTTTACCACCACTACATTTGACTTCTGCTATTTTAAAATCCAAAAGTTATTACTAGCTTTAAAAATTCTGTAGTAGTTGCGCTGGTTATCTTATCTTCTGTGTAGATACTGTTTTTGTTTTTCTGGCGGTTCTTTTCCACCTATGAAAGAATTTTCAGATGAACTGTTGTTCTTTTTGTTTGGTTTTACTTTTTGAACTTGTGTATTTGTAGAATTAACTGGCTAAGCTCTTGCTATAAAATCAAATCAAAACAAAAAATTTATTTTGGAGATACATACTTGTGTGTATATGCTTTATATTTGCTAATAACCAGAAAACTAAGACCATGCTGAAGTCTTTCCTGACGATCCAGTTTACTTCTTTTCCCTCAAGAGGTGTTTCAGCTGTTCAGCTGTTGTATTTGTTTGTTTGCTTTTATGTGGGTATTTTCCTTTTTTGACATAGATTTTTTTTCCCAGTCCTTTACTTAAGTTCCCTTGCAAACTAAGAAACTTTTTAAAAGAATCTCTTTTCAAGGGAATACTGGAAAAGCCTAAACAGTTAGGAAATATATATTGTTGTCTTTTGTGAAGACTAATGTCTGAACTACAGAAGCATTAGTGATTTTACTGATAAATGAGTAGATTCCAGCCCATTGTTCTGGAACAGGTTAGCATGTCAGAGAAGGATAGTACAGTGCTAATGTGTTTGAGTCTATTCATAAAAATAAAAGGACAGGATTTTTCAGGTAGCAGTGACACTCCTTTTGATTACTGTAATAGTATGCAGCTTGTCTTCGAAGTGTGGGTTAGTTAATTGTATTTTTGGCCTATTTTGCTTCCTATAAAAAAAAGCCAATTAATTTCAAATATCAATTATCTAAAAAGGGAGAAGACACAGTTTGAAGTTTGAACTTACTACCATCTAATTGCTTAAATCTTAACATTTAGGGTGTACACCTCTGTTACAACCTGTGTGACTTAACTCCTATTACAATAGTTCAAGATTTATTTTCTCCTTTTGTTGTAATCTCAATTGTTCTGTTTCATTAAGAAGAAAAGAACCATTGTTTCCCAAGTGGCCAGAGACTTATGGTTACACTGTGCATTTCTTAATGATAGATAAGAAAAATAATGTTACTTTAGAGTGAAAAATATTATCTTTATTTTGAAATAATTCTATCTTTGCTGCTTCTTCTCAGCAATTGATTTAAAGAATGGTTCTGGAGAGGTCTATCAAGGACCTGCACGAAGCTCTGCTGATACCACCTTCACTCTGTCGGATGAGGATTTCATGGATGTGGTTCAACAAAAAACCAACCCCCAGAAGGTAAAACCTTTGTGTCACAGATGTATTCATCTGCATGAGGAAATAATACCTGTTTTAATTCAAGCTGTGGTTTCAGTACTATTAGCATTCTGAGGTTTCCAACACTGAATGTTTTGACAGTGCAAACCCAATTTGGATTGAGTGTAGGCACATCATTAACCTTGTATTGAATTAGTCAGAGCATGTGAAAAGGAATTTATGCCATCTTTATGCTGGCTGTGGGAAGACAAAAATACTTCAAGTCAAGTCAAACCTACTATGACAAAATTAGATTTTTTTTTCTGGCACTTCAGGATACCTAATTTGTTGGATTAGGGTTAGAATTTGTCAATTTTTACCACTCAGGCTTTTTATTATTACTATAGTAAATAAAAATCTTAGATGATGTATAGATCTATTTAAAATGGGCAAAATTTGCCCCCATTTTTAAGAGAAAGAAATATATAAAAGTGTGTAGTATATAAGTATATAAACAAATAATATATAATAGAATAAAAATATATACTAGAATATAAATTTAAATATATAATAGAATATAACATATATACGTGGAATATGTAGAATATAAAAAATGGTAATCTATCTGCACTTCAGGTTCTTGAGATAATAAAGTGCTCTGAAACTATAATTTTCCTTCCCCCAAAAAATAAAAGCCTCACATAAAACAAAATTAAACTGTCACAGATTGAATTTATCAGCTTATAGATTCAAACCTCAGTAAATGAAAACTTTAATTAGCTCTTCATATATCAAACAGTTGCTTTTTCTTTGATCCCAAGGAGAAGTTTAAGGATTGTTGAAGGCTTTGAATGCAAAATTCGAGGGTAACGATGTTGGTACATTTTTGTTGCAAGTCTTGCAAACCAAGTGAATAAAATCGTTTGTGACCTTCTGTATATAGCAGGTAGAAACCATAAACAAACAAGATGTTGACATGTAAGCTTTAAAACCTAAACGGAGTGAGCATTATCTGTTCTTAGACATTAGTATTTCCTTTGAGTTCCTGTGAAGTTTTTTTTTTCATCTAAAGAAGCTCAAAGCATCTATTCAAATTCTGTTCTGCTGGCTCTCCCTATTCCTTATTTGAATATATTTCAAATTAATGGAGCCCTGCAAAAGCACATTGTTTCAGAACTTTCAAAGAGCTTTCAGATTGCAAAGCCACAGGAAAGCAAAACTGTTTCAAAAAAATTGAACTAGATTGAAACAGGGCATGCAAGTCTTTGAACTACAGACAATAAAAATGTAATATACCAGCATTTCAGTAAAAATTTTGATCAATCTGTGATTCTACAAGCACAATAAAATTTTCTGTATTTGGTCAAAATTTCTGTGGTCTTGCATGTTGTAATCTACTGCCTATAAAGTTAGTGCATTTCTTTGCATGTGTGTAGACACACACACACATATACGTATATACATATATGGTGTGATTTGTTTGGATTTGTTAGGAATTTGACAAAATCATGCAATGAGCAATGCAGTAATGCATACATTTCTGTGGAGAAGGACTGCAATTCTTATATTTGTATATTTGCAAACTTTTGTCATTGGCTTCTGGGGAGAAATTTACATTGGAAGCAACGGAAGTGCTTTCTACTTGAAAAACAAATGGAAGTTACTGAGGGGTGGTAGTGATGTTTTTCCCTCCAGAGAAGTAGATTTGGCCTTGACAGTGGTAGATTTGGGTGCTCAATTAAGCTCACACTGTTTTTACTAATAACCAATAACGAATGGACATTGCTCACTGATGGCTTTTGCATAAGCAATGAATAGCCAATGAATAGTAACCCTTTGGATTTGGAGTAAGGATTTGAACACTTTTTTCTTTCTCTTTCCTTTCTGCTTCTTGTAGGCATTCTTTTCTGGCAAACTAAAAGTGAAAGGGAATATCATGCTGAGCCAGAAGTTGGAAATGATCTTGAAGGATTATGCCAAACTCTGAACTGCTTGATCATCTTCCAAAGTAGTCATGAACTTGAGAAGATAGAAATACCAGTTCATTCAGAACCAATGCTTGAAACATTACGAAGATTCCTTAATATCAATGTAATGATTCACTCTACTACTAACATATAACCTGTTCTAATTATTGCAGGCACAAAATTCTGACATAAGCTTAACCCTAATTAGTGTCCTTTCTTTGTGTCTCAGCAGGAGTATAGAACCTTGATTTTCTCCTATCACATCTTTATCTAAATAAAATGTATGTAATTCTTAAAGATGCATATATTTCTATATTAATTCTAGAGAAAATTAAACCAATAAATCTCTTTGATATCCCTTTCTTTGTATCTGTTTTGATCTGTATCACTGGTAAGCACACATTTGTAACTACTAACGATCACTGCAGAGTCCAGGGTTCTGGACATGACAAGATGATAAAGAGTAGCTAGCAGAGCATCTGAGAAAGTCTCTGTGGTGCTTCTTGGCAAACACTTATAATTTCTATAAATTACATATTTCCCATCAGTATCACCAATGCTTCCCACCCCTAAAAGCCACTGCTGGGTGAAGACAAGAGAGTGTTTTGTTTCTTTCTTTTCAGGGGACCAAACTCAAACATTGCTTGTTGTTGCTGTTCCAGCGCCGACTCTGCATCCATTTTCTCTTTGAGTCTGTAGGAATTAACTGTGTCAGTAAATGTTACATTGAAAGGGCATAGTGAGGAAAAGACAGTAAGTATTATTTCTTTATGGGATTTTTTTTTCAGCAAAAAGATACTGGATTTCTGGAGCACAGCATGGAAAGTGTTGGTATAGTCAAGTTACTCTTCCTCTAGATTAATTCTCGTGTGGGCCTGTCCCGATCCACTGTCGAGGGCGGTTTCAATACAATCTCAAGAGCAGGATTAAGACACCAATGGGGTCAAATGCCATGCAGCCTTGTTAGCTTTTTTCTCATAAGCACAATAGGACAGAGAGGAGAAGAAGGAGATGAAGAAGAGAAAAAGAAAGATAAGCAAGCGGGGAGATGCAACAAGATTATAGTTACCACCACCACCAGTCCAACTAGGTTTCACTGGCTCCGTCTCGGTGCAGGTGATGTTCAGGGGCGGGTGAGGAAGAAGGCCATGCCTCCTGGGGGAGGAATACATAGTCCTTTTATGTCCCCCTTCTCAAGGAGTCCACTTTCTTGAAGTTTTCTGGTACACGTTGTTCGTGTGGTAGATGCCATGTGCTCTGGGGTTCCTCTTCCCACAATTCGAATGCAAGCGCCGCTTGCTAGGCACTGTTGAGAATGTCATTGTTCAGATCTCAAGGTGATCCTCCCGGAGACAGTGTGCGGACACCAAGTAGACAGCTGATACTACAGTCTTCCTAGAGACACAGAAGTGTAAATGGTGAGAGATAATGTCACTATTTGGGTCTTCAGCAGGTCTTCCCAGAGGCAAGATGCCAAGGCATTGTTCAGATAAATGGTGTGTCAACAATGTCATGTCCAGACAAACACAATTCACAACAGTCAGAACTTCTGCTGCTGCCAGAACTGTGGCAGCAGCAGAAGACAAAACTGAGTATATTCCTGATTTTGTACCTGTGGGCAGAAAAAAAGATAGCAATTTTGGCCTTTTTTTTTTTTTTTTTCCCCATAAAATATGCTCTTTGTTGCTGCTGGTCATGTGAAACCTGCAGTTGTAGTTTAGGCAGTGTGATCAACCTTTTTATAAAGTGTTCAGTGAGGGTTTCTCCCTGAGTTCGTTCGGACCAGTCTTATTGTTTAGCTTTGAGGAGTTTTAAGACTCCTCTGGCTTTTCTCGTGAATGAGAACATCACTGTCCTGGGTGAGTTGACAGTAGTCATTAAAGAGTCCAGATGAGTTTAACCATGTGGTTGTAATGCTGAGTAGTCCACAGATTTCTTTCTTCTTAGCTATACCATCAGCTATGCTTTGGTTCAGCTATAGGAATATAAAACTGACAAGACTGTATCTTATAAATTAAACTATAAATAGATGGGAAATGGCAAACCAAGTGTGAGGTCTATCATCTTAAGTAGGCTATCCAATGCTAATGACTGAATAAATGCTCTTTAAGCACTGCTCTACAAGGAGTAGAAGACAGTTAATAAGTCTTAATAGGTGAGAGGCAAAAATAGTCATTCCAGAGAAGCTGATACTGTCAAAGCCTATTGCTGTTGAACAGGGTGGAAAAGATCAGTTTACATCTGTGGACTTGCAATTTATTATTTGGAAAACCCACTTGGTTTGAGGTTTGTGGGAGGGAGAAAGAACTGCACAAGAACTTTGTGAAATTTTAGGTACCAGGGTGATGATTTCTGTCCAGCACAGTTTCTGCTGGATACAAAGTTCATAAAACATTAAACTTAAGACCAGTACTTGAGATGCTATGTAATTAAAAACACACTAGATTACACTTGAGAAATACATTGGTATGCTACCTTTTAAAAATAATCTTAAAAATAATATCAAAAATAAAGTAAAAAATAAATAAAAAACAGTAATAAAGCTACATATCTTTTAAGAATGCATGTTCGAGGAGATGGTGGCCATTTTGGTAGCTGCTTATTTCAGTTAAAATGGTTCTGGAATGCTTTCATCTAGAGCACTTTTATTCCGTGTTGAGAACTCAGGTTTCAAACCTCTGTTTTTGAGACCTCTTTTCTTGATGTTTAGCAGCAACAGTTACCAATATTCTTTGGCATTTGTTTCCGCACAGGGTAGTATAGAGAGATATAGTACCAGACAGCCTTTCACCGTATATTTCTGTTTTTTTTTTTTTTTTGTCTTATTTTCTCTCAAGGTAGCATCTTTGTAAGCTTTTCTCTTTGCTAGGATTAAGCACCATTAACTTTGAATTGCAAAACCACACTTTCCTACCAAACATCTCAGATCTCTCTCTAATGATATTGCTAAAATCTGTATGAAATAAGTAAGGGCTTATAAGCATCTCACCAGTAAAAATATAATGGTGTATATAGTCTGTTTAATGCAGTGGACAGCAAGATTCCTATTTATTGCGATAATATGCTTTATAGTGCTCTGATTTATTCTGTGTAGATGAAATTGAGGTGCTGTATGGATAACACTGCAAAGGATTTTGTAATAATCAAAGATAAGAATTAAGTTTTCTTTTATGGAATATCTGAGTCAGTGCTAAATCTGTCTGATGTTAAATTGGTGTGTTCTTTTATCATGGCATTGCTTTTGCTTCTCCTTACATTGCAATCTTACTGCTAATTTGTAATTATGCCCATTCTCCAAATAACAAATTGTAGTTCCACAGATATACATTCTCTTCAGTCATTTTGAGACCTTCTAACTGAATCAGGAGAACAGTAATAGCTATGATAAATTTCCTGTCCAGTAGTGTTGATTTCAAAGAAATAGGCCTGTGCTGACTTTTAGGCTTTCTAGTCCAATTCTACTGGAATTCTTCTTAATCAGTTTTCTTTGCCATCTTGCAGGTGTCATTAATAATTACAGATAACAGCTCTATAAATGTTGACAAGTACATTCTCCATCAGAGAAGAATTAAATTACTTAAAACAAGTAAAACGGAGGAGGAGAAGCAGCATAAGAAAGGTGAACTTGGAAGAACTGTACCTGAACTTAAATTCTTTCTCTTCTGTCCCCTTCTGTGCTTTATTCCCCACCTTCTACTCATTTTTACTTTCTTAAGGGTTCTTTGTATTCCACTCTGTCAGACTGTAATGCTTATAAAAACAGCTGTCCTTGCATCATTCAAGAATCACCTTGGTAAACTAAAATACTTTATAAAAATAACAAATTCAGTACAGTAACAAATATCCTAAACTAGGATAAAAAATATAAAGAAGTATATGTACATACATATACTCCCTGATAGAGATCAATTTCACTAATGCATCTTAGATGAGTGAGATGAGTGGGTATTCTGAGCTCCAAATATAGTGGAATTCTGATGTCTCTCACTCAGTTCTGTTAAAATTCCAGTAACCTGTAAAAAAAAAAAAAGGTCTCTGAGGTTTCTGTGTCTTAAAGATATCTTATACATAGCTTGCTCAAAGGGCATAAACTAGTGTGAATATTAAGAAAACAATGACGGTGAATTGCTGTGATTGGCTGCATGCTCTTACTTAAGCCATATCATTTCCTCATTCTACAGGTTTGGGAAAAAATTATGTGCTTATTTCAGACTAAGAGTCTATGATGGTGTTAGCATTTCTTGTGTTAACTGGAGCAGTAGGGTCCCCTAGAGAATAGAAATGGAATTTTTGCTTGCATAAATCAACATGCTTGGGATAATTACATCTCAAAGCAATATACAAGTATTTGGCTCTTACATTGCTTTTTTGTGTACTATTCTTTACTTGCATGAGTCTCACCATTGAGATAATGTGCATGAGAATTTCATGAAGCCACCTGACCTGTTCATGTTACTGCCTGAGCCTCATGTTTTCCGCTCCCTTCAGTTTCTTTTTCTGGTCAAAACTGATCTGTGTTCTGCAGTCTACAGTTTTTTGTTATGTAAAGCTCAGCTAATTCTTTATGAATAATGGGCAGTGCAGTTCTGCATATCTGCTGTAACCCCAGAGCTTATCATAGCTGTGGTGCTGAGAGCACTGTAATTCTGTTAGAAAAGGATGATAAAAGGTAGCAGAATTTTTGCTTGAATATAACAAATGGTTGTTTTTCAGTGTAAAAAATAAAATTAGGCCACCTGAGAACTATATTAGGGAAAATATAACTTTACTAGCTCAAAACAGACTCCAAATTAATTTTTAATTATTTTGGTTTTCAGTGCTGTTTTTCACATATCTGAGGGAGCAAAACAAGGGAAACTATAAATGTAGAAAAGAAAAACAACTGTAACTGGTACTTTACATTGTCTCAGAAAAAAGAAAAAGAGAAAAATTCTAAACAAGAGGAAAGACAGATTTGGTCTGATCTGTTGTGTGACACACATCACCAGTTTGCTTGGGTAAAACAAATACCCAGAAGATATTTTTGAGGATGGTAACAGTCAACCCCTGACAAAACTCCAATCTGGCCTCAGCATTCTCCTGGTAGATGATTTTACTAATACATGAAGTAAAATCAAACCTCAGATCACTTATGCTCATTCAAAGTTAATTTCCTTCTTCCAGAACAGGTGTGCTTATATGCTTGCTTTCTCCAGCATTCCTATTTACTCCTGGCCACTGAATGAGTCTGCAATTTCAGTAGTTTTCATTATTGGCCTAAAATCTGAGGGCAATGTTGTGTTTTTTTTTTTTTAATGTTAATAATTTATTTTGAAAAGAAATATCAGCTTACAGCAAAAATGATTTGCTTTTATTTCTTTTTCACTCCATCTTCCAAAAATGGTGAATCTTCTCTTCAAAGGTCTAAAAATCTTTTAAAGAAATATCTACTTAATTTTATATCTAATTATGATCTTGTATATCATATCATGATCTCTTGGTATTTCCTGTCTTCACTGTGATATATTACAGCTCCTCTAACTGTAGCAGCCAATTTTACTAAGCTAGACTTTGCGACTCCGTGCATCACAGAGCACAGAGTATTTAAAAAATGTCTTCTAGTGAAAGTCAAGATACCTAACAAAATATAACTCCTTTAATGATTTAGACATCAAAATTTGCAACTTGCTTGATGTTTAATAGCATTCATTTAAAAAAAAAAAAAAAAAAAGACATTAGACATGTTTGGACTCAGAACATTCTAGTAAAGTATGTAGCTTCTTTGTTTCAGCTTCTTTGAACTGTTTGTAAAGCTCTACAAGAAAGTGTGTTATTAAAGTGAGTTTTTTAAGTGCCTTCTAGATGTCAAAGGCTTTAGGGAGCTTATTGGTTTGATTTTGGAGCTAGAGGAAAAATATAAAATGTTGTTTTCTTGGGCTGATGCAATACTATTTATTACTAGATTACAATGGGTACATTAACCCAAATGAATGGAGAGCACAACACCCCAATTCAGTTTGCTCTTACCAAACCATTTCCACACAGAAATGGCCTAAAAAAAAACAAAAGTGGCAGTGGATTTTGGAGTGCTGCTGGGTAGAGGGGGGCAAAGTCTGTTCTTTATTCATAAATGCAACCGCGAGGAAAACAGAATGTGCCTGTAAACATCTTTACTATTCTCTATACTCCATGTTTTTTTAACATGCATATTTAATATAGCACTTTGTCACGTTGTTGCTAGGTGATTGACAGAGACAGCAACTAAGAGACGTTCTACATTATGGCTTTTTCACTTCTAAATAATTCCTGAAGGGACTAGGCTGTATTTTAACCATGTAGTTACTATTTTAATCTTAGAAAGGCCATTTTGTTTTATGAGGACCAAATAAAACCAAAGCACAAAGGATCATAATAAACATAATGCATATGATTGATAATGGGTGAAAATTTGCACATGTGATTGACAGGAGATCATGGAGGTGTCTTGTGGAGAACAGTCTGTCAGACCTCTCAGTCTTACTCATGGAGAGGAGCTCGTGCTGTACGAGCTTAGGACCGTGGGGTCTAACACTGGTTGCACTGGAGCATAATGCTAGATACTGAAATTAGGGATCCAATAAAGATGCTAGCTTTATAATATATGGTGGTTTCTCCCACGATCTATCTCGGCTAACTCCTCAGTGATCTGCAGGTAGTAATTACTTGCATCTCTCCCTCCCACCAGAGATATAATGATTTGCCATGTTTGTTGCTAACGCCCCATTATATTCTAGTAGTGCCAATCACCATTCTGCTGCAAATCCTTTAATTATGAGGGTTACATTGAATCAGAACAATTATTCTTGTTCTGTATTCAACTTGAAATTTCCTTATGTTTTGTGCATGAGATAAAAAAAATGAGCTTGGAACTTTTGCATTAACTGCAGATATGTATCAGTTGGCTAATTCAAGATTTGCAGTAACGTTAGCTGTTAAATGCTGGTTAATTTTCTATTTTGATATCTTCAGGCTTATTTACTTCAATACAGTTGGACTTCTGGAATTATTGCATTATTTCCTTCTGCTCATTGATGTCTTGTGCTTTTTGTTTTGTTTTTGTTTTTCCCAAAAGAATAGTTATCTTATGTTAGATGAAAAAAATAGGATTTGTTGTGGTGGTTGTTAGGGAAACTCGTCTTTGAGTTTTACAAGCTTTAACTATATTTTGCAAAAGAATTTAGCACATATCTTTTATAAAATAGAAAACATGAAAAAAGAAAAGCATGCTTCTCATGGACTTTATCATCACAGTTTGTTAAACAGCTTCTTCTCTTCTTGGTTGTGGACTGGTGTTTGCAACCAAGGCTATATTCTAATATCCTACAAAACGTCCCAAACTGCTTAAGTATCAGTAGTTCTGACTTCCTGAAACCAGTTCTGCTATACCATAGTTATATGGTATATATGAGATATGGTATATCTCATTCTTTTCCTCTTTTTTCAGCTCGATTGTAATAAATGGGGTTTAAATTCATACAGCATTTTGCCTTTCCCTAGCCTCTTTTGGAATGTAATTTAATGCCTGTGTGTTTGCTTTTCTCATCAGCTGAGAAGAGTAGCATTTCTCCGGCTGGGAGATGTGGCTTAGTATAAGTGGCCTAATGCTGATAAGTTTGGAATAGCCAGGTAAGATGCAGTGTCTTGTCATTAGCTTCAAATGCCATTTACAAGCAAATCTAAAACTCATAACACATATTCACCTTTTAATGGTTATTTGAGAAAGAGAAACATTGTGTCAAGCAGCTGAAGCCTCCATGGCTATACAAACTGCAATTTGAGAAAGGCTTACCGACTTCAAACTTACCAGCTCACAAATAAAACTGTAAGGTAATTAATAGTGAAATTCCGTGTTGATATGAAGATGGGCATGGATGCTATCGGTAATTAATAAGTTCAGAACTATAAACAATGCTCAGTATGCTCATCACAAAAACTATATCTTCACTCCTCAAATCCAAGTAACAATGCATCTTTAAAACAGTTTATTATTTTATTTCTTCAAGGTCATGAAGAAATATGCAAATGTATACACAGCTTAAAACTGTGAATTGATTAATAAGCATTGTTATGTAAAGTGAGTGGAATTAATTAAAGACTAAATTAACTTTATGCATACTGAAGGCTTTGAAACCACAGTTTCTTCCTTTGACTTTTATAATACAAAGAAATGGCTTTCAAGTGAAGAGTAATAATAATCTGAAGTAAGTGTGCCGCTTGGGCTGCTGGTTAAAGCCCAGTCTGGTTCTTTCATTGAGCAACATGGGAGCGGGTTGGTTAGCTTTTGGCTGGCTAAGGTCCGTGAAGGAGCTGGCCCGAAGGAGGATGAGATCTTCCAAGAAATGAGCCTGGAGTTTTAGTTGTTTCAAGCACTTGTCTGTCATGTGGAGGAGATGATTAAAGTCTCTTCTGTGGTGCTGCCACAGGTTCATTACACATATAATGGAACAAACACATCATTAAAACTTTTGAGATGTAAATAAGGAAAAAAAACACTACAAAGCAATTCTAAAACATATTTCTTCAAGGACATATATCTTAATGTTATATTCTTTGTAATCACTTGTTTATGTTTAAATGAAGATGGAAAATCTGTAGCTTCTCCAGAAGGGCTATATATTTTCTTGTTTCTCCGGTAGTTATATATTTTCTTCTGCTGTTTGAATACCAATATTGTTTTCATGGTATTCATTACGGTCAGATAATGAAAACAAAGTTCTCATTAAGAAATAAAATAACACAGGCACAAATCTACGTGCTCCTATCCACCAAAAATATGTTATTTTGAGACAAAATTCTATAATGCAAAACAAGGAAAAGGCCAAAAACTCTAGGCAGCCTGTCTAATTCACAGAGCAAGTGTCTACGTGCAGTAGGACTGGTCATCAGTACAAATCATTAATAAGATAGAATGTTTTAGCAAAATTACTTAGGTAAAAAAGATAATTGAAAAGTTTGCCAGGTTCAGCAAATCTTATGTATCTCTGCATACTCTATTATGAGGATAATTGCTTTCATTGATTGCCAGCACTGTTACAAAATAAATGAAGCGATGCTCATCAATCATTTCAGAGAACCAGAAGAATAGACTCTCGTAATGAGTTCCGTGAAAGTTTTTATTTCAATTAAAAATCCAGATGGAAAAGAGAAATGAAATCATCATTCAGAGCTGTAGAATGCTTTTGAGAGTTTCATAGGTGAAGTTTAATACCATATGAACAAGTATTAGATGGAATATGTCTTCCTTGTGATATTCAAGCTCCAGTATCTTTCTTCTGTACATTTATCATAGATTAAGTTAAAATTGATTCATTCCTTTTCAGTCACACAGCTTGCACAGCAAAAAGGTTCAAGGAAAGAATGTCTGCAAATGCAAGCCTCTTAACTTGATTAGTTATGTTTGTAGGTTAAAACTAGTATTGCTTACCATTTTTAGTTCCATTCTGAATTGTCTGCAGTATTTTAGAAGATCTAAACCAAGAGTGGTGTCCATTTTTTTTTCTGAGGCAGGGAGGAAGAAGGGAGAGGGCAATTTTCTTAGCAATTTGAAAACTGACACATTTTTTGCACAGTATTTGCCCTCTACTTACTTTCTTACTGATTTTTTTTACGTTGCTTCATTTTCACAATATTAACACAATGGAATGATGGACAAATGTGCCATGTGGAAACTCTCTGAATTGTGGAGGGCCACATAAGAAATGGATGGAGCAGGATATTAAACTAGATCTCAAATGCCTGATCTACTCTGCAGACAGCTGAGTATTTATCTTCAATTTCTACTTCTCATTTCATTTGGAGCACCATCGACTACCCAAATCAGAACTGCACAGGAATTTCAGTCTTTTGAAAGCCTCAAGTTGTGTAATAACTACTAGCTTTGAACATCTCAAAATATCAGGAATGCTTGGACTAGAATTTCTTTCTATTAGGGCAAAACAGATTTCAATTCCACTGCAATGTTCCTTCATTACTCTGATCTTTTTTTCTTTGTTGCATTAATAATACTCTTAAATATTTAAAATGTTTCCTTAATCTGCTGATGACTGTCTACTGCATGAATGTCTCTTTAAAAAGTCATTCATAGATATCTGTCACAAAAGAGCTAATTTAAAAAAGAATCTTCAGTGCTGGAATGTGAGGGAAAGTGTTATGAATCATTAAAAATGTGAATACATTGAATATCCTCATAGGTTAAAATGGAAATGTCCTTGTTGTGCATTAATTCAGTGTTTATTTAGTAAAAGCAAAGATGATGCCTACATAGTTGGAAAGACTAATAAAACCAGAGTAATATAAATGATAGATCAGGTTGCAAAAATCTAAATGCTTTAGTCCAGATTCTTGGTGCAAGAGTGTTAGCTAATTCTTGGTGCTAAAGCACTTAGCTTTAGTCCTGATGCTAAAG
This sequence comes from Crypturellus undulatus, assembly GCA_013389825.1. Taxonomy (NCBI): domain Eukaryota; kingdom Metazoa; phylum Chordata; class Aves; order Tinamiformes; family Tinamidae; genus Crypturellus; species Crypturellus undulatus. Next base: position 158,337 of record VWPW01008808.1, on the reverse strand, counting down.
ATCTGCAGAACTTCCCTTTTTTACATGCTGATTTGTTGGGGTCTCCTTTGAATTTAACCGATATCAGTAGTGCTATGCACATCCAACAACTTGTTCAATTTTGTCAGCTTCCTGTATGTGCGACCATTGATTTTTATTTTCTTCTTCCACTTTATAGCTGAATTCAAGATGTTATAGTGGTGTACTCAGATCTGCACTTTAAGTAAATTTTACCTGGATCTCAGTAAGTCCAGCATGTCAGCAGGACACGGTCTCACTGTTCTCCCAGGCTTTTGGTGAAAAACAGCAGTGCACAGACACCATCTGCATTTACACATGAAACAAATAGAATTTAAATAATCTGATCAACCTGTTTTTGACACATTGCTGAGCTCAGGAAAATTCCCTATTAGATCTTGGTTAAAACTTGCGTAGCCTCAGTTTAAATGCCTTGTGAGTCAGAGGTAAGACTTCACTTTTACAGCATCTGTATCCAAAAGTCTATGGAGGGTTAATCTTGTCCTTAGTCATCCTTTTTTTTTTTATTTAAAATTCAGGGCCTGTATGAGAGAAATTTGCTGATAACCAGTTTATAATTTTATTGCACTAAATTGAGTGAGATAAAAGTTGAAGTGTAGGATGAATAATGGTGCCTGAAAACAAACAAATGTGCAGCCTTATGCTTTAACGAGCATCCTATGTTAATAGCAAAACCCTGTTCCACTGAAGAGTTGTGAAAGTCTAGCTAAAGACTTTCTGTATCAGCTCCCACAGGGTGTTAAGAATTTTGCCTCCAGAAATGGGACTGAATTTTCTTTTCCCTCTTTTATCTCCTGAACCAGGACTTCATAAATGTTACCAGTATTTCTACACTGAACAAATTTAAAACGTTTATTCTTTTTATTCTTTTTCATAAGAGAACTAATGATGCACCTTTCTGGCCCTCTGCAGTGTTTTTCAGTATAAATTCTAGGCTGGTAGTTCTCAGAGCTATAAAGCTGTGAGTAACCTTTTGAATAGCTACTTATCTCATAGATGAGATACAATAAAGTATTTCTCTAATCATGATAAAAAGAAAGGATTGAATAAATATGCTGTTGAAGGTACATGGCTTCCAAAGTTCTGTAGTAAGACAGCACCTCAAAATAAAAAAAGAGAAGAAAATCCATGTCTGGATCAAATTTGGAAAAAAAAAAATCAGATGAGGGTACAACAATATGAGCTGTGAGAAGATAGTATTTAGTTGCCAGGTGCGGCCATATGCTATTGGTTCTAGCTGTAAAAAGTGCTATTCTTCTAATATGACAAGTATTAATATTCCTTGACTCCAGTAACATCCCTATAATTGATTTATATGTTGAACGAATGGAAACAATCAAGTTAAAACTGTTGTGCAGCTTTGTAGTAACAATATATGTGTATCATCATTCTCTGTTTTCCTGTAATCGCATTTACTGAAAACACTACAATTCACATAGCTAACCATATTAGAGGATAGCAAAAGTTATATTTTGCCATCTTTCCTTTAAACTATGTATGGAACATCACTTTCAAGTCAATTGTTAAATTATTTGAATCTGTTTTGCTTGAAAGCAAAGGTACTTATTTGAAAAAGTAAGCAACCATAGAAAAATATATTTCTTGTTTTAATGCCCTTCTCACTTCGTATTTGAAAAACGTCCCGTAAGGAATTGTATTTTGCATCTGTACACAAGCTCTACCCTGACTAGTCATGATGAACACTCCTCTGCTGGACAAGGCCGCACTAGTGCACTTCGTCTACCGGGTACTGTGAGAGTGGATACGAGAGTAATGTGTACCTGGGGAGCTCCTAATGGCTAAGGGAAAGCTCCTGCTTTCGGATTCAGGGAGCAGGTGCTATTATTCATCACTGTAGTGAATCTGCAAGCAGCCATGAAGAAGACTTTTACTACTTTGGATAAGCATACTTTTATGACAGTATTATTGACAGTGCTTTTCTACTTTGTGGTTTCAAAAATCATGTGTAATGAATCTTCTGTGGTCAATGCAGGGATTTTTAAAATACTAGGTCATATAAAATTGTAATTTTTAGGAAGGAATCATTCTGAATTCAAAGAGGTATTTCTACTGTCCCTGTAGAAGTTTGTTAAATATTTTGGAAGCTATTAGATGCTATTTTTTGGCTTATTTATCTGGGTTATAAATCAAATTTTCTAGTGATTCTTTGTCAACGTTTTATTAATGTATTTACTTTGTATGAAGGAAATGGGAATATTAATCTTCTTAATGACTGTGTTAAAATTAATTAATGTTTTTAAATCCTACTGAAGTCAGAAGTTCCCAAGTTTGCACGCCAACAAGGACAAAGCAAGTCTGTCTGTCTCATTACCAATCTTGATTTCTGATTTCCTCTTCTAGGTTTATTACCTTTTCTGGATACAGAAAGTGTATTTAAGTGTAATTAAAATCAACCAAGAGGGAAAAATAATTTTATACACATTCATGCATTCAAAGTTGAAGTGGATTTCTACAAACATATTGAATACAAAACAAAAGACCTCTATGCTAACCTAGTGTAACAAACATGGGGTATCTAGTGGCAACTGCTAGAAAATACCATGTTGATACTAATGTTTTACTTTCCTTTTAGGGCAGCCATTTCAGGATCCACTGCAGACTTCTTCAGCTCCATGATTCCCATTGAACCTGCCCCAATACATTCCAAATTCGTGTTCTTACCTTTGTTGTTTTTGGCTATCTGACGTTTATCCACTTTATCTGTCCTTTCTGTATCACAATATTGTAGCTGTATATATACAAGTTGTATTGAATAGCTTTCTTGCGTCGGTTATTGTGGGTCTCAACTTGCTGTGTAAGAAAAGACTTAGAAATTCAAATAAGGTAGTTGTCGGAAAAAAAATCTTTGAAATTTTATATTATTTGATATTTTGAGGGCTTTAGTAAGACTGCTGTTGGCTGCAACATCCTTTAATGTCTTGCAGTGTTTTGTGTTTCATCACTAAATTTAAAAGAAGACTTAAAGCTAATTTTGTATCTTCCTGACGAGTTGTAGTCACTGAACTATCTTCAGTGGAGGTTTATCATTAAAATACAGCAAAGCTATTCTGTGTAGGGGTTAAGAGAGTTACATGTGTTTGCTCTTGTGGTTGGAGCTGCTTTCCTGCTTCACTGTGGAAACTGAATTTATATCCTGTCAGCAAAACTACATGGTAGTTAAAGATACCTGTGTGTCTGTGCACACAGAAATGTCCTGGCAGAATCCCAGAATGGTTGAGGTTGGAAGGGATCACTAGAGATCACCTAGTCCAGCCCCGCTGCTCCAGCAGGGACACCCAGAGCACGGGGCACAGGGTGGCATCCAGGCGGGTTTGGAAGATCTCCAGAGAAGGAGACTCCACAGCCTCTTTGGGCAGCCTGTGCCAGGGCTCTGGCACCCTCACAGGAAAGTTCTTCCTCACATGGAGGCAGGACTTCCTGTGCTTCAGTTTGTACCCGTTACACCTGGTCCTGCCACTGGCCTCCACGGAGAAGAGTTTTGCTCCTTCTTTTCAACATTCTCTCCTCAGGTACCTATACATATTGATAAGATCCCCTCTCAATCTTCTCTTCTCCAGGCTAAACTGGCCCACCTCACTTAGTCTTTCCTCATAATATAGACGCTCCAGTCCCTTAAACATCTTGGTTGCTCTACAGTAGACTCTCTCTAGAGGTTCCACAGAGGTTCTTACACTGGGGAGCCCAGAACTGCACACAATGCTCCAGGTGCGGTCTCACCAGAGCTGAGTAGAGGGGGAGGAACACCAGCCATCCGGTTCTCAATCCACCTCACCGTCCACTCATCTAACCCATACTTCCTGAACTTCCCCACAATGAAGTTATGGGAGACAGTGTTGAAAGCCTTACTGATGTCAAAGTAGACAACATCCATGGCTCTACCATCATCATTCAGTCAGTCATCCCATTGTAGAAGGCTGTCAGGTTCATCAGATACGATTTACCCTTGGTGATTATTCCTGGTCACCTTCTTTTCCTTGACATACCTAGAGATGATCTCTAGATGAACTGCTCCATCACCTTTCCAAGGATGGAGGTGAAGCTGACTGGCCTGTAGTCTCCTGACTCCTCCCTCTTGCCCTTTTTCAAGACTGGAGTGACGCTGGTTTCTTCCAATTCTCCAGCACCTCCTCCGCCCTCCATGACATCTCCAAGAGGATGGAGAGTGGCTGAGCAATGACCTCGTCAGTTTCCTCAGCACTTTTGGGTGCATCTCATCCAGGCCTATAGATTTATGGGTGTCCAGTGTGCCTAAATAATTCCTAACTCACCCAATCCTACGTGACCAGCGAAAAGTCTTCCTCTTTCCTGGTTATCTCTCTTATATCTAGGTTCTGTAGTTCGTGGGGACTAGCCTTAGCAGTAAAAACAGAAGCAAAGAAGGCATTTAGTAACTCTGCCTTCTCTGCATCCTCCATCACCAAGGCACTCTCCCCACTCAGCAGCAGGACCACGTTTTCCCTAGTCTTCCTCTAGATGCTGATGTATTTGCAGAAACCCTTCCTGTTGTTCCTGACATCTCTTGGTAACTCTAATTCAAAATGGGCCTTGGCCTTCCTCATTGCATCCCTGCATTCTTTGACAATGTTCCTATGTTATTCCTATGTGGTCTGGCCCTTCTTCCACAGTATGTACGCTCTCTTCTTGTCTTTAAGTTTTAACAAGAGCTCCTTGCCCATCCACACAGGTCTCCTGCCCCCCTTGCTCAACATCTTTCTTGTAGGAATGCACCAGCCCTGAGCTTGGAGAATATTAATCCCAGATAACTGGGATTAATCTTGTGTTTTCAATGTAGAGTTGCTCTTTGGAGGACAGAAAGGTGAATGTGGCTTCTGAACAATCAGAGATTTGTTTAGAGAGCAGGAAATGGGAAGGAAGGGTTTGATTTTCATTATGCTAATTTTGTTATTTGTTACAAAGCTGTAACAGTGTTATAATTTTATTATTAATTAGTTCCCTAGCATTATCTTCAAAACTCCCCTGGCTGTCAGCCTGTGTCCCCTGCTCTGGATGTCCCTGCTGGAGCAGGGAGGTTGGACTAGATGATCTCTAGAGGTCCCTTCCAACCTCAACCATTCCATGATTCCGTGATTAACCCTGAGGGAACAAAACTTTGATTGTATCATTCACCTGCGTGAAATTCACATCCTGCTGACCAGGTGAAAATAAGAGTCTCCTTTGGCCTTCTGATCTTTAAACAGTGTAGGTGAACATATCCACTGTTGAGGATCATTAGCAGCAAAACATTCCTGCAGTACAGCTGTGGAGATAAATCTAGAACAGTATGAAGAGAGTTGATTAACTATGGCGATGTTGATATAATGGTGAAGTTGTTTGGGACATGCCAGTCATGCCTAGCTCGGCAGTGGTTGTACTGTGAACATCGCCCATTGAGTATTACTCAAGTTCGTGCAGGTCTATGCATTAATGGCCCAATATGTTGTCAGTCTTGTTTTATTTAGATTAAATGATAGCGGTGCAATTGTAGGTTGAAAGGACTTAACAACAAATAGTGTGTGATACTGTTGCTCTGTTGTAAGCCCATAAAGGCCTTCAGATTCAAAAGCAACTAGCTTCTGAGTTTAAATGAACATAAAGATTGTTCAGGATTCAATTCTTGTGAATTAGCTGCAAGTGCGTTTAAAGGTATGCATTTGGGCCGTCATGTACAAAGCTGCCTAATGAAATTAAGTATAATGGAATGCACCAGTTCTTTGAGTATTTTATGTAGAACAATATATGATAGTTTCAGATTAAGGAGGTGAAAAGTTTTTAATAATTTATTCAGTGTGTTTGACTGAGTTAAAATTAAGTGCTTGTGTGCATGGGTTGTAATTTGCTGTATATCTATCCTGTGCCTATCATAATGAGCTCTGGCTTTTTGGCAACATAAGTTGTATACAGCAGTAGAACACAGATTCCTTTTTATAAAGGCCATGCATATGTAGATTAAGACAGGCATCTTGCTGCTCTGGTTGTCAAAAATATTTAGGAATTGCTTTGAGTATGGTAATTGTTTACGAAGCAAAAACAAGTGTTAAGTAATTGAAAGTTGCAAAACATTTTAAGAAGAATTTACTGTCATGTGTATGACGTTATTTAAATGATGGTGGGTAGTGTGAATTACTCACCAAAGTCAATTAGGGAAAAATGTAATAGGGACCCCTTAGAATTCTTAAATATTTGGTCCTTGCAGTGTGGCAGGCAATGTTTGTCTAGGTTTTCTCTAGGCATTATTCTTTATTGAATAATATCTCATCAGTCAATCCTATATACACATAACATGAAAGACTCAATGTCCTATAATATTAGTGCATCAAAATCAGCCTAACGTCTGGGCAGTTCTTCCATTTTATTTAGAGGAGATGGGTGGTAGTACTGATTTAGTTTTGTGCTAAATCATGCTCAATTTATCCATGCAATAGCTAAGCAGGATGAAAAATGGATGTAAGTACATGGCATGATATCAGATACTTTTCTGACTGTTGCTTTTTCAGCATTTTCCAAATCTCATACAAAGTTCACGTAATGTAGCTTCTGCAAAACCTTGAAGTCAAGGGCCTTTCCCGGAGCACAGGTGTGCACTTAGTGAGCCTGTAGGAGTCATTCTGCAATGAATGATATCTGTGCCAGCTGTTACCTTCATAGCTGTCTCCAGTTGCACTGCTGCTATCAGTAAAAACCATTTTCATTTTTGCTTTTCAGTCTCTAAAATGCTTGTGGATTAAGGCTTACTCTTTTATAAAAACATAGCCACCCTCAGCTGCTGTCCTACCTGAAAGAGCTGGAGCATGCACTCATCTTTCCTTTGCAAGACTGTCCCAGCAACTGAACATGAGGGCAGCTTTTTTACCAACTCTGCCATCCTGCTGCTGCCAACAGTATTCTACTAGCATATACCACGCCTTTAGTCAGAACCAGGCCAGCCATATAGCAAAAATGGAGTTGGAAGCTAAATATCAGCAATTATAGATTATAATTTTTAGAGCAAAGTCATCCAGGATGACAATTCTATTGGGACTTTGGTCCATCCTCATCAGGGCTGCTATGTGGGCTTGGAGTGGTGGTAGAGAAGATGTAGCAACTGTGACAAAGTTTGTTAACACCTCCTTCCCCCCAGAACTGACTATATGCCACTGAAAAGCTCAGCAAAGTGATTATATTTAGATCAATATTTGCAGCAGCTACAATAGTGGTAAAATACAACTTTGGGGTACAAAAGGTATCAATATTTTTCTTCCTGTGTATTATCATTCTTCATGTCTTGCTTTTCGCTCTTTCATGAACCATTTTTTTTCTCAATTTTCTCTGCCTTCCTCCACCCTTGGCAGTGCTACGTCTTCCATGTACACATTTGTTGAAATATTATCAGGTCTATTTTTCTGAACAAGTCCACTTACTAGTTATGAGGGAATGAGCTCTACTAGTACTCTCTTAAGCAGCGCACTATTGATATTCATAACCATATATCAGATTTTTCTCTTCCCATTACTGCTGCAAAAAACCTGTGCAAAAAGCAGAATAATGTCTGCTCTTTCTGTTCAAATATTTTGTTCTCACTGGTTTGTCTGTCATAGGACAAAATACCAGCATGCAAAGTTTTCATTTAATAATCCAGCCGTGGGTTTTTCAAGTGTTCCCTAGAACCATTGCAAGAGTGTATGGATGACCCTATTCTGTTCTTTCATTTTTTTCCTCGTATTTTAATTATTCCTGAGGGACTGCATAAACAGACATTTTCCTATCTACAGTAAAGTATAAATGTAATCAATCTTGATTTAAGCGTCTTCTAAATTGGCTTTCATCTGCGCCCGAGGCAAGTCCAGTTCTTGCAACATAATAGTGCTCTTCTCCCTGCTGATCTGAAAAGCATTTGGCTCCCCGTGGTTGCACAGGGCTCAAGATCCTGCCCTGCAGAGAGGCTGGGCAGAGGCTGCCCTGGTACCGCAGACAGCACTGGTGTACACAGCAGCTGGTGACCTTGTGTGGACACCACCACCAAGCGTGGTCGCAAGGTGACAGTGCAGAGGCAGCTTTCTCAGCTGTGATGTCCCTCCCAGACTAAGAATTTGTCCCTGCTGTTGTGCTCTATCCCTTTCTCAGGCTACTTTCTGCCATTCTAAAGAAGCTTTTTGCTTCTTGAAGCCAAAAAGGGAAAAGAATGAGTGAGCTGTGAGACTGATACGAGGCATCTGAGCTATGAGCAGGGTGCTGCCTGCACCTCACGCTGGAGATGCTGCAGATGCACACCTTTGAATGCAGGTACCATCTGGGTCAACCAGCCGTTTGTGCTGGACTTGCGTCCATTACGAGCATTATGTTTCTTTTGTGCAAATGATTCTGCCATTAAAAGGGTGATAAAGTAGTTTTAATTCCTTGATTATCTCTGCAGGAGAAAAGTGGGTTTTTTTAAAAAAATATGGTTTATTTGGGAGGTATAACATAGTTCCATAGTATAACATAGTTTCATCATATTTTCTGTAGTCAAAACCTTCTCTTTTTCATTGATTTTTTCCCTTTTTTCTGTCCCTAGCAGCAGCAGTGTTATTCTTAACCCACTTACCCAGGGCTCGAGCTGGCTGCAGAGCTTGTTATCGTCGGTCATCCTTGCAATGTGTCCTGGTGAGACCTGCGAGCCCTTGCGTGGCCTGGCCACGGCCACCGCAGCCCACATTAAGCACTTTTAGACTCCTCCTTGTCTATTCCTCTATTCTGGAGAAAATAATTTTGTTTTATGATCATTGTGAAAGCAGTGGACTATCTGAGAACAACTCTGAGAGAAGGGGAGAGAATAACTCCGAAAAGGCTTATGCTACAAGTGTAGTGTTTAATTTGGTTTTGTTTCCTAATTGTCTCTTTGATGATAGATCTCAGAACTTGTTATAGTGTTTTATTCTGCCTTGTTATCATAGTTTACAGCCTGAAGTAAGTGACAGGATGATTGCCTTCTCATTACAAAGTTTTATCCATTTTTGAAGCTGCTATATTTGCCTTAAAAATATAAAAATCAATGTGTGTGTTTGTTCTAACTTGAAGCTGTAATCATAATTGGGAATTGGACTAAAACAGCTATCAAGTTCTTGATATGAAATATGAGTGTGTGTCGTGGTTAGGGCTGAACTGAAATGTTTCATTTAGCAATATTTTTTTAAAAATCAATATTTAAAATAGCTCTGATATTGATAAAATTTCATGAAAGCAAAAACAAGTAATCTTGATGATCTTTGTTTTATTCCTACTCTGCAATCTTTTAAAAGCTACTATAGCCAAGATTTTTCTTCAAGAGAAAGGAAAAAATATTAATAAAAATAATGGCAATAGGAGCAGCATTCTTCATGAAATGTATGTTGCCTCTGCCATCAATGCCTGACTGCCCAGAGGGCTGTCAAAATAGCCTGCAATATCTTCCAGGTCAGTTAATATCAATTCTCCTTCATTTTCACTCAGCAAGCTCATCCAGCCTTCCAGTCTCAATATTGGTCTTCATTATTCTCATCTGATGTCATGCATGAGATCTTATTTCAATAAGCTGTGGTAAAGCCATTCATAGGAATATAGAATTCTGCTAGAAATTATTCTCACATTGCTATTATGTTGCACTCACTTTCTATTCCAAACCCTGTTTGGAGATGATCCCTTTTCTTCTTACGGTACCTTGCAGTAGCAATCCGTATCTCATTCCTGAATGCTTCCTGAATCCCAGCAAACAGAGGGGTGAAATAATTTGTCTATGTAAGACTGTCATTTGTTGTTAAATACAGGAACCCAGGGTGTGAGACATTCTTCCTAGTCTGGTGTCTGACCTTGGTTTTTCTGTGATTACAGCCAAAGTGTTTAACCTCCTTGAACCTGAGGACCCCTCAATTAGCTCCTCAGGCCCAGGCTTGGCTGAAGACCAATGTCTTTTAGCTCCAAGGTGAAGTCGTCTCTCACATTTAAAATATTTATTCTCCTACTATTGGTCAATGGCATTTATGAACTGCATACACTCAGGTAGATTCCTGAAGACTTGGAAATGCTGTTTGTGAAAGTGACTACTAGTGGCTACAAGGGTAGCCAGTTTTACCGGGGATCAGTCTAAATAATAACTTCTGTGATTTATCTGTTTTCTGGTAAACATCATCGGAGACCCTCACAATCAAAAAGATACTTTTCATAAAGATCTGCTTGCAGCAGAAACTCCCAGCCTTTCACAGAGGTCGCAAGCAGCCTTTTTTGGGTGGTGGTGATGAGTCAAGAAACTGAATAATAAAAAGTACTACAGAGAGGAACCACAGGAGAAGAGTCCCTGCTGTCTCTAGATGTTCAGATATACTTTAGTTGTCTCTAGACAATGTTGATCTAGTTTCTTCTAAAAGAGACTCTCTGCTGAAAGAAACAGCATCTCTCCTGACTTTCCTTGCTGTGTCTTGATGAACCATTTCCTAACCCCTCCATCAGGGATTTTTTGAAGCATTCTTCTGTAGGAGGGCAGGGTAGTAATTTCATATGTGTCTGTTTTGTTAAACTTCTTTCCTACATAACTTGAAACAACTAAAGAAGCTGGTATGGTTAATACAATTGGAGTTGAATCTCTGATTAGTAGGACTTTTGTTTCATCAAGCAAGCAAAATTGAATAAAAAGGCACTTTTCACACAAAAACAAGTTTTTGTTTTGAATATTCTTTTAAAAGTTGTAATAAGCCCTTGCATGCATGTTCAGTATTGAAGATTGCAAGAAATATTTTGTTTGCAGACCTCTACTTGCTGCCACAAGATGTCTCTGCTCTAGCGTTTCCTGTAAACGACCATGCTATATTGTGAAGTCACCCTGTAAGGAAGATTTAGTGAAGCTTAAGAAAATGTTGTAAAACAGAAACGGTGTTTTTCTTTTCTTTTTTTTTTTTTCTTTTTTTTTTGTTTTAATGATCTCTTAGTCAGATTTGATCTATAAATCAGCAGAAGGTTTAAGCACTTGCTGCATTGCTTCCTGAAATTATTATAAAGCTATTTGAGAACCTTAAACACAGTCTCTCCTTAATGTCTTTGAAGATTTAAAAGCAGAATGTTGTAGCTTGGTTTTGTTTTGCTGTTTTTTTAATGGAGATTTATATGCCTATTATGCAATGACAATTTTCTTATTTAAACAAACTCAACTATGGTGTTTCACATAAGCAGATAGGAAACAAGACTGAAGGCATCTGTATAGAAAGATAAAGATAAAAAAGTTATTAAAAGGAAAATTAAAAATATAAGTGAGACAAGGAAAAGAAAACTGGAGAGCTCTAGTTTCAAGTTCAGGGCAGAAAGAGAATGTGATTGCTTTTAGTCACCAGTAATACTGACTGTATCTCACTCTTACAGCAAAGTCTGAAAAGTATGTACGTATTTTTTTCTTTCCTTTTGTTATCTGACATTTCGAGATGCTCCTTCTTTCAGTGGTGATGAATACACTGTAATGTGCTCTCTATTGCACAGCGCTTGGTAGGATATAATTGGAAGCAAAGAAGAAGGTAGAGTAGTTCCTACCTTCTACCCTTACAGAAGTCAGGTTTGTATCCCTGCCTGTTATTCATGTTCTGGACATTACAGATTTACAATTCAATGACTTTAGTCTCATAAGGCTCAATTTAACAGCAGACTGTGTCAATTTATGAAGTTTAAGAGATCTTGCTGTATTGAAAGCTTGCTTTAAATAGATTGAAAATGCTTCCTTTACTCCATAAAATAGCTTTGCAGCCACAAAAGGAGTACTGAGTTAAGTGTCTGACTATTCATTTTTGAATTGTAGTGCTGTGGGAAAAAATCTGACCTTTCTATTGACTGTCTCTGTCTGGCAAACTACTTGAAGCCACATTAAAGAAAAAGAAAATATTATTGAAACTTGCAGAAGAGACTGCGCTCACTTCCCATTCTACCTCTGGATTAGCTCCTTTCCAATTCTTACATTTCGCAGTGGAGAGCCAGGGTGCGATGTGCTTTTCGACATCTGCCCTTCTGGACCACTGTGCACTGGGGAGAGGTTGTGGCTGTGAACTTGAGTGCTGCAGCAATCGCTTTCCTTTGTGCAAAAATCGAGGCTTGAGTTATGTTAAGTGTGTGCAGAAATACGCAGAATATGGCTTTCGCCCATCTTGCTAATCAGGTATTCTGGAAAAAAAAGGTACCTTCTCAGAATTTAAGGCTCATAACTTTAGAACCTTAGCAAATACCAGACTCTGTGTATCCTATAAATGTCAGCCATATTTTATCTGGAGAGACTGAAGGTTTCTTTCTCTTTCTTTTTTTTTTGGAAGAAAGAGTAAGTCTGTCTTTAAAGACAACGACAGGTATGCTCGAAGAAAACGAGCAAGAACTGCAACTGGAATGAAACGCATTTAGTAGTATGAAAGCCTAGGTAGTCAAGAATGTCTATAGGGTGAAAATATATTTTATCAGACCTGCATATAACAGCCTTGAGAAAAGATTAAATAAGAACTTCTTGAATTAATTAGCTCTTTACTTGGTGGATTTTTTGCTTGGGATGGGTGGGAGAGGAGGGCAAATCCTAAAAATTAGGCTACTGATCTGCCACAATGATACATTGTTAATATTGCACTAGCCTGTGGATCCACCAGCCTGTGGTCCTTGGGAAATATCATCATCTGGTCTGGACATTTCTCTGTGTAGACTATTTTTCCAAATTAGAATTTAAATTTTAGGTGGAAAGATCTAATCCTGAGTTAAAAATTGCTAGCAAGGCAGACTGTTATAATTTATGACACTTAGTGTCCTGCATATACATTTTGAATTTGGACAGCTTCAGCATCCGGCTCCCAGCCACTTGATCTTGTTCATCACCTGTGTCTACTGAATGGGGATTATTTAAGTTTTACCAGTTACTTATGGACTGTGATTGTATAATCCTTTAACCCTTTGTTTGCTAAATAAAATATATTGACATCCTGCAGTTTCTTACAACAACTTCCATGTTTTCCATTTTTTTTATACTCTCTGATTTATCAAATAGCATCTTTAAGTATTGATTCCAAACTTGAAAGAAATTGTCATGTGCTAAAGGTAATAAAACTCCTCACTTAGTATCTCTTTGTTAATACACTCAGAAACAACACCGGTTCTCTCGATCACAGTACTGAAATAGGAATTGCCGTTCAGCTTTTTATCTACTGTGATTTCTAAGCCCTTTTAAGATTTGCCATTTCCCAGGATAAAATGTCCTGTTCTGTAACCACTGACTACATTATTTGTACTGCTTCTGTCTGGACTATCAAAATCAGGCAGTATTGGCTGCTTGGGAGCAGGCAATAATCCAGAATTTACTGTAAACAAAGCTATGGCATGCCAGTAAGATGATGAGGCTATGACAGTTGTCATTCATTTTTTCATTCATTTAATTTCTGTCATATTATTTTACTGTCTTGGAGTATTTTAATTTATGGTATTAAGTTAGAAGTCTAAGTACTACTTAGAAGTCTAAGTATATTGCACTGGTGTTACTTTCATCATCTGCTTATGTCATATTACAAAATAAGATGCTTTTAGTTGGACAGGATTGGTTTTGGATAAAGTTGTGGTAATTAGATTTACAGTTTTTCCATTTCAGTTCTTGATCAAGTTAATCCTAAATTAGTCAATCTGTGATTTTGACTTGCATGACATTTCTCACTTGCTCAAAGTATCACATGCTCCTGGGCTTGCTGTAGAGCAGCTGTAATCAGAACATTTGAGTCATTGCAACCAAAAAAATGTAAGATATTATCTTTTGAAGATTTCTCATCCTCTTTTCTTTCTTGGCATCAGAAATGCTTGGCAGCCCACGCTTCTAAGGCAGTTCTTGCATTCCTCATTTTTCTGTTGTTTATACATCTTCAGTCACAGATGCTTTCAGTTATCACATTATCATTTTTACAGCCTGCCATTTCTCCATGCCATTTTATCTGAGGCCTGCAAATGATGCTTAATCCACTAGGATCAATTTGTTCCAAAGGCACTGAAAGCTATAATATTATAATAGGTCCAGCAGTTAATGGGAAAATAACCACTTACATTTGTTGCACAAGGAACAGCACTGTTTCTCTAATAGAACTGTTCATTCCTTTGGCACTCTGTTAGCAGTATACTATGAATTCCTTTAATCCAAAAGGTTTCACTCATGCATCTATTTGTAGTTTCCAGGTATTCCATTTTTGCTCTTATCACATTTTCCTAACCTTCTTTCATAAAATAATTATTATGTATAGTTTGCAAAATTAAAAACTCATCTTTAGCTATTGCCAATATATTCTCCATGTTGAAATTTGTTCCTGAAAGACTTTTAAGTATTGCGTAATGTTTTTTGTATAGTGTTTATTATATGATGACATGGGAAAGCATTAGAAATACATATGCAATGTGAATCTACTAAAAAAATCCAACAATATGGAGTTCCAAGAAAAACTTGTGAGTTTCTTCTTACTGCTATTTCCACAGTGACCTTAAAGCATTTTTCTTCTTTGGTTTAGCTTTTAGCAGAGGACTTATTCTTTTGCAGCTAGAAGTTAGAAAAGTAATGACTTTGACTTATATTGCATTGCTGTAAAACTTGGGTGACTTGGGTAAAACTTGTGGATAATGGCACAAATTACTCTTCACTAATTTAATTTATTTTTGATTGTGTTGCAATGGGCAAAATCATGCAATATTTTAGTAATACAGACTATGCTTCCCTGCTTATTAATACAGGATCTGGGCATTACATTATCACCAGACTGTGCAATTAGATTTCCATCAGGCATAAACCCACGGTCATGTTCCTGTCCATTTTGCCAAAATGCAGGTAACGTTATGAAGAGCACAGGAAATATGTGCTGGATCAAACTATGTGTCAAAAAGCTGTTTTGTCAAAACTCCTTCAAAATGTTTTGAACAAATTTGGATAGGTTTAGTGCTTAATGTGGGCTACTGGGATTAGTGGTTTACGACATAAAACATACTTACATTATCATAAATATTCATCTGATTTTATCCCTAGACATGCGAAAAATCAAGCTAATGTTTCTATGTCATTTTTTTTCATGTACTGAAGAACTTAATAGTGGTCAATTAGGTCTTTTAACAGGAGGGGTTCTATATTTTATTTTATTTTTTATTATTTTATTTTATTTTATTTTATTTTACTTTTTCTTTTTGTAAGGGTAGCAATTATCAGAATGAGGCTATCTGTATCATATCACTGTCATGTTTTGAAAAAGTATGTGTTGTATTGTGGGAGAAAAGCATTTGAAAATTATCAACAGAGTGTAGGAACTCCTGGCAAAAGAAACAAAGAGTCCAAAATTAAAAAAAAAACAAGGGAAATGGGGAAAAGCTGGAGTGATGACCGCATCTTGAAAGGTCAGATTAAGAAAATCCCACTGCATTTAAAAAATGTTGGAGAAGATATGGACAAACATCTGACAGGAAAAATTGGAATGAGGGCTACAGAAATTACCCCACAGTAAAATGGGAGGAGTTTATAGCATTTGAAGCAGGCAGTGGAGTCTGTTCATGTTGGTGCCCTTCTCACTGTAAAAAATGCCATGCTCAGGATGTTTTTACATGGAAGGATCCCTTATGCAAAAGTGCTAACTGATGATGCACCATTTTGCAAAGCACTGTGCTTAGGGAAGGGAAACATGACTTCTTTGGTCTTGAATCTCTGTGAGAGCTTGAATACATTTCTTATGCCCAAGTCTGATATCTGAACTTTTCAAATTTTTAAAAGATTGTGTGACATTGTAGTAAGTTTTGAGTCATACAAAGTAAATACTTGTCAATTAAATTATTCTTGTTAGACTAAAGATATTTAGTCTACTTTTTTAATGAGGAATCTAGGGGCATAAGGATTTGGGTGTTATTAGAAATACAATAGAAAGAGTTTACAATACAATAGGAACAGTCCTGGTTGCCAACAGGTTAACCATGAGGCAGCAGTGTGCCCTCGTGGCCAAGAAGGCCCATGGGATCCTGGCTGCATGAGGAGGAGCGTTGCCAGCAGGGCGAGGGAGGGGATCCTGCCCCTCTGCTCAGCTCTGGTGAGGCCGCACCTGGAGTATTGGGGGCAGCTCTGGGCTCCCCAGTGCAAGAGGGACGTGGAGCTTCTAGAGAGGGTCTAGCGTAGGGCCAGGAAGATGATTAAGGGACTGGAGCATCTATCGTATGAGGAAAGACTAAGCGAGCTGGGCCTGTTTAGCTTGGAGAAGAGCAGGCTGAGAGGTTTGATCAACATGTTAAAGTACCTGAGGGGTGATTGTAGGGAGGATGGGGCCAGGCTCTTCTCTGTGGTGGCCAGTGACGAGGTGTATGTTGAAACACAGGCAGTTCCACCTCTGTATGAGGAAGAACTTCTTTCCTGTGAGGGTGCCAGAGCCCTGGCACAGGCTGCCCAGAGAGGCTGTGGAGTCTCCTTCTTCCAAACCGCCTGGATGCCGCTCTGTGCCCCGTGCTCCGGGTGTCCCTGCTGGAGCAGGGGGTTGGACTGGATGATCTCTAGAGGTCCCTTCCAACCTCAGCCATTCCGTGATTCTATGATTTATTACTATATAGTTTAGTTTTTTTCTCATGGTTATGCATTTAAGGCAAGCATCTTTTCAGCACCAAAATACTCATTTCTCACCTCTCTTAGAGTTACTCCACCAGTCTTTTTTGACATGATCTGTGCTTTATACTTTCTTAATTGATCTTTTGGTGTTCTCTGTACATGTGCACAAATGTAAAAACTGGAGTCAAGTCAGTCCTTCCATTCCTACATTTACCATTAGCCCACACTGTTCAGATTCATGATGGGCTTCCCATGTGGCATGTGGTTTGTATGACAGCTTTTGTTGTTTTACCATCTCTGTTTGAAGGGACATTTCACTGATACATTGGGCTTCAAATGCTGTTTTTTTTTTTTTTTTTTTTTTTTACTTATTACTGAAAATAAGATTTCTCCTAAGCCCTTATATCACTGTAACTTTCAAAACTCTCAAGATGAAGAATTGAGTGGCAATGTTGATTATAGAGATTTTTGGGGGAAGAACAACGTAAGGAGGACAAAGTAAAGGAGAAAAGAAATTCCTGGGGAAAGCTCTTAGCTGTTTATCCAAGAGTGAAATTTAATTGATTAGAATGAATCTTCTGTATACATAAGAATACAATCATAAATTTTAAGCCATAGAAAGTAGTTAGATTCTCAAATACGCTCATCTGCCATAATCACTGAGAAATTTCTGTTAAACTCCACATATACCTTGAATCTCTACCCCTAGATGATAGTTCTGCACTGCTCTATTTCTGATTATAGCACGTGGCTTTTCTACATATAAGGTTGGAAATATAATGAATAGAAATAGATTTTCAGATAAGAGAGTGCTTTATGTGTTTACTAGACAATCAGAAAATCATGAAATGGTATGTGAAGAGTAATTTTTACTTCACTCTGGAAACATTCCTGGAAAGTGTAATGCTTATGTTTTTTTCCTTCCCCCGATAGAACCTTATCTAAAGAGTTTATTCTATCCTGAAAATCTGAAAAAAAATCAGATAATTGTTAGGCTAGTTTGTACTGCCCTCACATTATGCACCTGTTACAAACTGTGCTGTGCTTAAAAAGGATCAACAGACACTACATTTTTACCAGAACATTTTATCTTAATTAAAAAAATATAACCAAGATATCCTTTCAGACTCTACTTCTTTTATTTTTAAAGAGTAAGGGGAGTAGTATGAATAATTTGTTCAACCTGAAGACCTTGAAAAAAGTGTGAGTTTGTGTATTTTTGCTGTTATCAACATTTCTGACTCAAGTAAGGATGCTCCTAAGACATCCATTTTCCTGTCCTTTAAAACATTAGTGAAATTAATTAAAAAACATAACATTATGGGCTTACGTAAATTTTCATTATTTTCTAAGAATTGAAATTGGTCAACTTAATGTGCTGCCTTGATTTGTTATTCGCTGTCTTTTACATTTTCTTTGGAGCTCATAATTAGCAAAACACTTAATTTTTGTCTTATTATCATTTTGTTCCTGTATCTATTCCAAGTATTGCTAACTAGAAATGAAAATAAGTCTAATTTAATAATAAAGCAAATAGCTGTTTTTCTGCTATATGAACAGAATGTGGGAAAGAGGTTTCAAGAGACAGATGTGAAAAAGGAAATCGCAAGGGCAAAATGATTAATGGAGGGTTTTTTTTCGCATTGTTATGCTGTTGCTGTCACCAGGAAGGACCAGATGGATGTGAGAAGACCCTGCTCACTTGATGCGGGAAGCTGGAGGGGGATGCGCCTTCCCTCATTCTGGAGGTGTAATTTGGAGGAATTCTGACTTGGAATCACAGGGATAGGGCTGAGAGCTGCCTCATGAGTAAGCTAAATAATAAGGAAAATCTCTATTTATAAAAAAGACAAGACTGTTTAAGGGGCAGACGTGTAGTTACCAGAGGTTCATGGACTTCTTAGCATCTGGTGTGTGAGGGAGGGTACCTGGCAGGCTGTTATTGCTGCCTTTCTGCATACACTTAGGGTCTCTGAGGCACTTGGGGCAAAAACTGACCTTGTCTCATCACTAAGGTGTGGAGCGCACAAAACCATTCAACTGCCTTAGAGAAAAATACGGAGTCCTCAGCTAATTTGTTAGTCTTGGGACCGGGTGTACATGTCACTGCAGCACTACCGTGTTGTGCTGCTGAGCTCTTTCGGGATGTATTTATAATACTCAGCTGCTTGGACTCCATCTTACTGCTCTGCAGTTGCTGTTTAGAGTGAAAGCTTTCTGAATTAACCTTGCAAAACTGTTCTAAGTTACTTATAATTTCTTTCTCTTTCATAGTGAGTCTATGGTTGTGTATGCTGGATTTGTTCTTGTTTTGTTTTGAAAACCCCAAAAGACCAAACTATTTCTAACAAGGGAAAATAGGGCAAATCTTATTTGTTGACCCACATTTAGAACAAACAATTGAACACGTTCATGCTTTGTAATGGGAACCAGGAATGTGTTCGTGCATTTACATGTGTATATCTGTGTATTTATACAAACATGACTTATTTTGTTATCAGAAGTAAATGGAGTGCCCTAAAAGAGCAGTTCAGGGGGAACTGAGCATTCTGTGGGAAATAGTTAGATTTAGTAGGTTACAATAAAATGATGAACATGCATGTGTAATGGCTCTGAACATGCATTCCACTATCTGTAAGGGGAATGAAACAACACGTATAAAAATCACTGATTCTTTAATTTTTCTGTAGATGACAAAGTCTTATCATACTCGATATGTGCATTTTGGGTAAAACAAACAAGCAAACAAAAACACCCCCCAAAATACATATGTGTGTTTTGGGTAAAAAAAGAAATGGGGAAAATGCCTGCATGTGGTACTTCTACAGTAGCCTTGGCTAGCTAAATCAATGAATAAAAATGATAGTTGAAGAAAGGAATTGTAAATGGAAGGAGCAAGAATTCAATAACAGATAAAATATGCATGCTCACCTAGAGAAAGGACAAGTTCATTTTTTGAGAAGTTGTAGAGGAAAGCAAATGAGCTGTAATAACAGAAAAGAATTATTGTTTAGCTTAGCTGATAGAATTAAAATTTGTTGTTCTCTGTTTGCTGTAGCAACAGTTTAGGATTAAGATGGTGCAGTGGTTTATATTTTGTGGGATGACAACTGCTAGAACAGCTATGTTCAGCTGCTGTTCCCATTGTTTTTTAAAGGTCTGAATATTTTAGCATACTTGAATATCTATTTAGCCGAATCATTTGCTAAAATCCCGCCTTTGAAGCTTGGAGGAATGTCAGTAGTCCTGTTTTTCAGGATGTCCAATACGGACCAAATCAATGACAGAATCTAGTTTTGGCTTAGTATCTTCCCCCCAGCGATGACTCACTGGAAATTAAAACTTTAAAAAGTTTCCACCAGATCAAAGTGAGAAAGATTTTTTTTTTCCTTGGTATTCTTTTTACTCTCTTCTTCCTTCGCCCACCCCCTAATATATACTCCAGTGTCTGGAAGCCATGCAGCCTAAAACTTCACATTTTAGTGAGGCAAAAATAAATGAAGAAAGGAAATTTCAGTTTCACTGGAGACACATACACAAACTGTGTAACTGCTCCTCATCCAGGGCAGCTATCTTGGATACCTGTCTGCTAGTGTGCCCTTTCAAACAATACGTAGTCCCAGAGAAGATGCACATTTATATCAGCAGGAAATTTCCACATACCTAAGGAATTTGTCCATCAAAGCCAACCTGTTAAAAAAAATAATAATAATTTTTAAAACCCCCACTTATGTACTGAGAGATAGAGCAATTCTGCTTAAGTGTTAGTGTTTTACATTAGAAGACCTACAGTATTTTCCTAGATGGAAGATACTGCAAGGTTCTCATATACGCATACAGAGTGTGTAGTCTGTTAATAAACAAAAAAAAAGAAAAATCTATTCCCCAAATTAAGTGGTATTTTCAAAAAGTTAACATGATACTTACTGGGAATTATTTTTATTTACTAAGAGTTTAAAAACCACTCTGAAAACAAACAAACAAACAAAATACTGTGAAAGTATTTACATTTGTGTGCTGATATCTAAATCAGTTTATGGCAACTCATCTAATAATGGCTTTACATAAACCTAAGGAATTAAGATCTGAAGTAATTCCTAATATTCCAGCAAGGTGCAAATATTCAACTGCCATGTAACTGAAATGTTTATTATCATGTAAAATTAGCTTAACGTGTTATAGAATTTGTTTTATTCTACAGCCTGCGAACTGGAATCAAGATGTGATATACATTTTCTGCGATATTGCTTAGAATTTAACCTGTGAGTAAATAGCATTTCTCTACTGAAATCTCATTAAAAAAAATGGCAGGGAATAACTGGATTCAGGAAGAAAGCTTGGGCAGTTCTGATCATCTTTGACATGTCTGCAAACAGCAATAAATCTTCACCCTCTGCTGTACAGTCTGAGAAAATAATTGGCAGGTTCTTTTCCTTTCCTTCATGCCAGAAGCTAAATGAAATTCACTCTTATGTACTATAGAAAAGGGCTGCATGTATGGTTCTTCTTGACTTTATTGCATCTTTGCAAAAGTATTTGTTGTGCTGCTGCTTCACAAATTTCCCCTTGTAGCTATTAAGGAAAAAGCCAGCAAAATTTACTGGCATTCAAGGAGAAGATTTTGCCTAAAATGAAGGAATTACATGGCCATCAAGGCTTAAAAATACCAATGAAACACATACCATATGAAGAAAGTAGCACCCAACCGCAATAAAAAATATGAACCAGTCTAACCAAATAACTTATTAATCATATTTAATACTTTCATTAGCTCTAATGTGACACCTTTTTTTTTTTCTGTTGCTATTCTTTTGGTGACCTTATTTATACCTTTATAACATTGTTCCCATATCCTCTGTGATTTTTTTTTGTTTTATGTTTTCAGAGAAGAAGGACAATATGTACAAAAAAATCTCTTGAGCATTTAATTTTTATGAAAAATTAGATGATACTTCATTTCCTTACCTGTTGTTCTTGGCTAAGCTTAATTTAAGAGGCTCTCAAAATTTTCAAATCAAGCTATTTCACAAACTCTTTAAAATATATTGTATTAAATGCTACTGGCATGTCTGATTTTAAGAGATTCTGCATGTTTAGAAATAGAGGCAACATATTGCTGAATCCTAGTAATCAGAATAGAAAATTTTATTATTATAAAAATAAATAAGAGCTTTATGAATTTAGGTGGACAGTAGTTTGAAAGTAATATGACTGGGTTTGTAACATCTGAGAGTGGGTGACGTATATTTTGAATGAATTTCTCATTTTTTTGGCAGGAATTATCTTTGTATGAGGTGATAATTGTAGGCTCTTCCAGAGCATGGTGAGGATGAGTCACAGAACAGACTTCATTGGAGTGCACCCAAATAAATTAGAAAAACTTTTCAGGAAGTTGTCCATCAAATCAATCTTCAAGAAGAAAAACCTAAATATTTGACTTTTTAACAAAACATAAAACTGAACTTTTCCATTGCTAGTGAGAGTAAAAAGGGGAAAATGATTGGAAATGGTCGGGAGAAAAATAGAGGGAGGGAGTGGGTAAAAGGAAAAATCTCATTGTTGCTTTTTGACAGAAATGATTACATGTTTGATTTATTTTGAAACAGAACGTTTTGCTTTCATCTTGGCCATTTTCACAAGTTAAATTAAGCTGTATGCTAAATCTGTATGTTTAAGGGAAAATGAAGTATTTATTGTTGAAATGAAAATTTATTGAACATTTTTTCCTCTTGAGAACACTTCAGTACATGAGATTATCAAGTGATTTAGTTTTATTTCTTAAAATGGGTTAAATGTGTGTTTCTCATATGGACCATTTTCTTCCATAATTAAGTCCTGCTGTCATTTGCACCTGAGTCATTTGATGTAAGTTATGCGTAAGTCAGGAAAAGAAAATATCACAAATATTGTGAACCATCTTTTTCTCTTTCATAAGTTATAATATAGTAACAAGATATTTTATGTCATTTTTTTAGTCTAGTCAACAGTAAGCACAGAGTCTAGTCAACCGTAGGCAGAGTTAACCATTTCTTATTGTCTGTTTTTTTAATACTGTGCAAATAATTTTTTTGCTTTTAAATTTCCTGAGAAAGTGAATCTGTCCATTTTCTTCATTATCACCTTTATACTGTAGCCTCTTTATCACCTTTATACTTTAGCCTACATTATGAAGCAATGGGCAATTTAAACATAACTACTTCTTGTACTGTAATCTCCATAAGTGATATATATATATATATATATAGATATATATATAGATATACATATATATATATATAAGAAACCTGTGCTAAGAACGAGCAGCAGTCACTTAGAAAGTGTCCTCTGCTGTGACTCTAGTAAAGAAATGGTGTACCTAAATCAAGTGAGAAAATCCTGACTGCGACCAGTATCTGGAAACCGTATGGCAGGCTCTGATAGTACAACTGAGCATGGGCTTCTCCCTAAGGCATGTCCCCATTGACTTCAGTAAGACTGCGCAGTGATGCCTCTCATGCTCTTAGCAGGACTTCTATTCTCATCGGAGGTTTCACATTTTTGCCAGTATTAACCACAAATATTTTTATGACACATTGTCTTCTTCCCTCTCCCATTACTTCAGTGAAAATTTGATTTAAAAACAGAAATTGTTGTTTTCGGCATATCAGCAACTGAGGATTCTGTCATTAGCTTTCTAGTAACTTGTTGTTCATCCTGACTGGTCAACTATGTGTAAGGTAGTTTCTCTGAAGACCTGAATCTTATCATTCATAAAATAACAAACACAGAAGGAAAAAAGCAAACCAAAAACCTTATGATTTTCAAGGATTTGTTTCTGCACCTCTAGATAGCTTGGATTGAGCTGAGACCATATTCCCCTTGGCATGCCAGACAAACACTTTTCCTGTCCTTTCTTGTGAGGCCTTCGCATTTCAGATGTCCTTTTGATGATTGTTCCTGTTTAGATTTATCTCTGTAGCAAACACAACAAAATCACAGCTAGTTGAGCTCTTCAGTTACATTCCCTTACCTTTAGGAATAGACTGGTTTGCCTGATGCCTGATGCTGCCAGGATGAAACCTGCTTAAAGCAGGCAAAAGTTGGAAGTCTTTTAATGTCATAATAGTTGGGGTAGATCATCTGGTCCTATCATTCTAACACAGGAAAACAGACAATACAGACAGACAATGCCTTGCTTATTCTTGTTTTGAAACATTCTACAGTATTGTTCTGCGTATGCATTTAAGCTTTGCCTATTTTAAGCTTTTAAGCATTTAAGCTTTGCCTATTTTTCAAGCCATGCCCTCAATGCTATTGCTTTTGGATAATTTTCCTAGCAGAGTGGTTCTTGATTTTCACGTGGATAGATCAGTGATCAGCTATTGCTGGTGTGAAAGTGGGAAGGCACAACAGGATTTTCTCTCTCTTTGATGATGCTTGTGTTGTGGTAAATCATTCATTTTTTCATTCTAATCTTCCACAAATAGCTTTTTGAGTCAGAAAGTTGTGTTAGCGGATGTAGAAGTGGACATTTGCCAATTTTTTTTAGCTAATTTATGAAATAAAAACAAACAAAATCAGTATCTCCTGCTACTGAAATATGTAGGAGTTTATTTTATAATTATTTGTTTTCAAGTGCCCACATGGATACCCAATTAGTGTGAAACATGACTTCTTTTTGGAAGCTGTTATGATTATCAGTCAAGTTATGCTTTTCTCAGATACTTTATTTGCTCTTTTAAGAATGAGTTTAGAAGTGACTAACTAATCAGTATGTATCTGTTACATGCCTATGGCTTGTGTCTTGGATTTGTAAGGTAGAGAGGCGAGTAGTGTCTCTTTATTGCTCCTTAGAGATCTTATCTCTGGTGATCTCCTAAATCTAACAGGTAATGAGACATCTGCTAGTGCCCATATAGTTTGTGTGGCATTCAGCCCTCTTTATTTTGTCTGTTATAAAACCTTATGAAGTGCAAGGCTCTCTAACCTTTCAAAAACACTTACAGGTGTGATGTTGATGTTTTCTAAGTGCTGATTTCTTCTTTATGTAAATCTGCTTTTGATTTGCAAAAACCTCAGGCTGCTATTCCCTGACTTACAGAAAAAGTTTCACATGTTAACACTTTCTGTATTTGCTCTTACTAATTCCACTCCTCTGTGACAAGTGGAATGACCTTTATTTAAAATTCTTTGCTGCTTGGTGAATCTTTGCTCTTACTTGTCTTAAACACGTCAACCCTCATTAGCTTTGTAAAACCTGTTTTCTGGTTATTGTAATTGCACCTAAACTAGTATCCTTTCCACTGTTGATGGATTGTTGTTTAATCCTGATATAAGATAATCTGTATGCATGAGGCTTCATTCTCCTAGTAGAAAACTGTATTTGTACAATTTATATATTGACATCTTTCCTCTAATGATCAGTCTTCACTTTACTACTGGATACATCAACTAAGTTTGTTCTTTTCAGTAGCGTTACTCGGTTAGTGGTTTGCAGAAGTTCAGAAAATGTTTTAAAACATTAATAATGTCTCAGTTTTATATCTTTGGAAAATGCTTGCACTGAATATTGATGGCAACGCTATCGGATCTTATCCACTGCTTGGAAGCATGGAGGTACTGGTGATACGGCAGTCATTTCCAATAGTAGTCATATGCCTAGACAGGAAAGATAATACTCTTTAAGTGAATATGAATATTGGAGGATGCTGACAGTCATGTGCATTTATGCTGAATTTACGTGCAGTGTCAGGAAGTTTTCAATAGGGGAGTAAAGTATCTTGCTGGTCCCTGCGGTTGATCGTATAGTAGACTTGTGAAAACACTGATGTGCTACTAACTCATATGCATGCATGGCAGAGTAAACCCTTCCTTGGGGAAGTATGAGTAGTAGCTGGTGACATATTAATAACTTTTAATGACAATCATGGTGTCCACATTGGTTATTTTAAATCAGATTCATTATTAAAAACTCAGTATCACTGAAATGTTCATAATGCCAAAATGTTCAGCCAGAGTCTGAAGGGATGGATCCTAAATTGGCAGCATGAGGAAATTTTATAACGAAATTTTATTAGTGTTGGATTTTTTTTTCTTTTTCCTCCCCAACAGAGTTAAAAAAAAAAATAGCGGCAGAGTATGCTTTGCTTTCCTGCTCTGAGAACTAGCATAAGTATTTGAGGGCAACAGATATCTACTTATATGCTGGTGCCAGAGTTGCTTGACAACCATCTTTACTTCTCATTTAATTCTGTATAAATTCTGCTTTGTAGACGTGGTCCGTATGTGCTTCCTCATAAAAAGATACTCAGGGTATATTCTACTGTGTTTATTTAAACACATAAACCTGAATACAAATGTTTTCTAAGTAAGTAAGTTATTACTTATTTAGTGTTATACATTATGGAAAAAATGAAGAAATTGAAATGACAAGAAATAGGTATTTCTTTAAGGTTTATTAAAATGACAGACTCTTGGGAAGTGTTGGAACAAATACCAGATTAGCATTTCAAAAATGTATTGCCATTCATCTGTGATGTCTAACAGGGCTGACATCAATTAATTTGGGATTTCACAGGAATTTTAACAAGTGGAAGTAAAATCGACAAATAAGGTAATGTGAAGCTTGCAGAGACATTTCTAGGAATAAGTTCAAGAGTATTATAATTTTTTTATCATTATTATTATATTTTTATTTTTGAGCAGTAGAATTAAATTAGTGCCAAAAAACACAAAACAAGATTTATTTTCTAGAATATGAAACAACAAGAACATAGGCATATAAAAACTGGTTCTTGTAAGCTAAATCCATCCATTTTTGCATAAAGAACACAGTTTTTTGTTGGCAAAAAGAAGATAAGAAAATGAGTTCTTTCTTTCATGTGTAGAAAATGAGTTGCAAAATTGATCATTTTGATTGCCTTCAGATATAAGGCATATAATATAAGGCAGATATAATTTTATTTGTGACAAAATTTTATTTTTTGCACCAAGGCCGGATAGTATCATTCTTGTATTTTATAGGCACTGTACTGTGAACTTTTGCTTTTCTTTCATATAGATCTAACTAGGAAGAACCGATTTATTTGGTAAGCATGTTCCTGTATCTGTATGGATGCCATAAATGCCTATGTGCATAGAAGTGCTGATTAACCTGGGGCTTATAAAGATGCCTGCGTTCCTTCCAAGCTTTTAGATGAATCCGTCAGACTGCATCACCTAACAGGATTCATTTATGAGACAAAAGAATAGGTATTTTATAATAGTGGTAATAGTCTCATGTTAAATAATTACAGGAGATTTTTTTGCATGCTCGACATATTTCTCCATTGATTTTACTTGGAAGATTTTCAAGGGAAGAGACTCTTTTTTATTTTTATTTCCATAGTCCTGTTACCAGACTTTTGCTGAGCTTCTCATCCCATTCTATCTGCGGTAAGTTTGGTTTGTTTTCTTCTCTATATTCTGCTCTTCCCTGAATCAGATAAAGGCACACAGGTGCCAGGGGAGTTACCCTGAAAGTACTTAAAGTTCAGCTGAATAAAACACTGCTGCTTAAGGAAGATGTCTGCGTAACATCTGAGCCCTCTGCACTGAGCAAGGGCCTTGAGCAAGGGTGTTTGTTTAAATTCTCCTTGGGGTTTCACCGTGTTATTACTGAGGGCAGTGCTGAGTTTTAGCTATTAGAAGTTCCCAGCCATTTCCAAATGCAGAGAAACCGGGAACCACTGCAGGCTGGACACATGCTTGGTAGGACAGTTACTTCTCTTTGGAGTCTCAATCTTCATGAGCATGTTTTGAGGACCACCAGTGACAGCAGCACTCCTTTGCGACAGGCAGATCCAGATGCCCACATGATAGTTTTATAGATAGGTACAAAAGAATAAAATGCTGCTGAAAAGACTGTGTGATAGCAGATGCTTTCCTCCTCTCACTGTCCTGCCCCTGGTAGATCATATTGGACTTTTCCCAGTTTCTGCACTGATTTATTTCTGTGAATCTCCCACACTCTGAATGCCAGTTGGAGCCTCTTTTGGGCTCAAGCTACATTCGGTTGTCCTGGTTGGGAGCCAGAGGTCCTTGTTAGCAGCTCCTGCATCCTGGAGCTCCCCACATTGCAAAATAGTGCAAAGCAGTTCTCGTAAATCTTACTAGTCTGGTAACTGGGAATTGGTAGACCATCAAATCACTTTGTTGTGCCCTTTTTTGCCAGTCTTCATTCTACATAAATTAAATTATGAGACGTGTTAGCTTAGGCTGTAAACGTGCCTCGTTCCACTCTCCAATTTATACAGGAACGGTGGTCTGAAGTGATAGTTGATGCTGTCTTTGGAGAGATTCCTAGTTGTTTTTCCTGGTTGTTTTTTCCAGTCCCTAAGTGCAAATTTACTGTATCTCTGTAGGATTATATTCTTTGAAGAATGCAATTTAGACAGCAGTGAATAGGAATTAGGTAATATTCTTTAAATTATTCTTTAGTGCTGACCACTGTGTTCTGTTTTGTGGAAAGCAAGCTGTAGTCATTGCCTAGAGTTGTCTATAACAATAGAGTTTTAATAACTATGGGGTTATTAAAAACAGGTTATTTGAGTCTAGCTGAACCCAAGTGGTTTTCTCATTACTCTTCCCATATAATGGGAAAAGTTTTTGTTATTATGAAAAATAATATGGATAATATGAAGGCTAGGAATCTTCAAAACAGGACTACATTCAAATATGAGGTTATAATAGTTAAGGAAAGGAAATGCTACTTTCCTTCACAGTAGGAAATATTTCTCTTAACGTTTGTCTTATGTGTAAGATTTGGTACTTGGGTATGGAACTGGCACATTTATGAGATGCTCTCGTCCCTGCCACACCTGCCAACATTTACTGTTTGGTTGCTGACAGATTGCATAGAGAGCTGGGTTTTTAATCCATTTGCAGCAGCTGGCATTGATTTAGTGTCGGTCATTTTACTGATATCTTCTCATATTTTTTTCAGCATAGCTGACCTTTTCTAGCTTTACTGGTCATTCCTTTATGTGTGAGTCCTTTATCAAAAGGCAGTTTTTCATCATTCACTGTTGTATTTCTACAGCATGAAGTTGCTGTTGAGAAACAGAATTATATTGTATTGTCCATCCAAAAGATTTCCATACTGAGAATCATCATGCTTTTAGTGATGCACATTTATTTAGGACCCATGAGTAAGTAGTATAGATGAAAGAGAAATATAAAAAGCCAGATTTTGCTTGGGAAGCAAAACTAAAGATCTCAGACTGTATGTCTGAGATTGTCTGGGTTTTTTTTGTCTGTATGTCTGTTTTTTTCCAGTCTGCATGTCCCAATTTTAAATTTGTAGTTCATCGTCCTTCATGGTAGATTTTTAGTAGAAACCCTTTAAGTTCCACCTCTGTGCTTAACATGCAGTACAACTGTGAAAAGTGATTATAAGAGAGACAGAGAGAGTTTATTATTCAACTAGTGGTCCTTTCATGTGCTCAGCTACGTATCTGCTGACTTGGATTGTAGAGGTAAGATTTTGCTGCATTTACTCTGCCAAAAACAATGCAGAGACAGCATTGCTGGAATAAATTGGATTCTGGTGCTTCTTGCACATCAACAATTTAGTGTTGCTTTTGAGTCCCAGTCAATTATGCTTGAGCTCTGAAGACTGAGAGAATTGCTTGTATATGAGTGAGGTCCTTGTTTGTGCACCCATTGCACTGTTAGAGGGAGCCTGCACCCGCTTTCGGGTATGCAGCCTGCTTTATGCATGACAAAGGCGCCAAAGTTAGGATGGAAGCTTGCTGCCTGGAAAATACTTTTTTTCCACTTAATAATATCAATTATTTGCTGTGAAATATTAAAATGAATGATAATATGGGTATAGAAATCTACAAAGCCATTTTTTTAGCCCTCTCACAATAGAGGCTGGCTCAGGTAGTAGTATATTCCCCTTTAGCTAAATATCTTTGAAACATCAGAAGAATCATTCTGGTTTTGCCACACAGCCCAGGAAAACCACCTTTACTTTTCTGTGGGCCAGAAAGGTTCCTGGTTGGACTTCAGTCTCTGTCTCTCTTCCTCTCTCTCTCTCTCTCTCTCTCTTTTTTCTCCTCCCGCCATCCCTCCTTTCCTCTGTTACGGTATTTAATAAAATGACCTTACTTGAGTGATGAACACTGTGAGCTATTCTAGGTATTGAGATTGCTTTGAATTGCTTTAGATTATCTGTAATCATGGCTAATCCCAATCTGAAACACAGTAGTTTACTACCCCGATATTAAACATGTGGGACATGATTTTACGTGTGTGGATCATGCCACATAACTGATAGCTAGATAGAAAGATAATGAGGTTTAAACTTCACAAGTAGGTAAAAGAATAGAAAATGTCACATATAGCCTCCCGGAAAACATCTTCAATTTTATATTAATGCTTAATATGTTTTATCTTCAGAAGGAATTCGAGTTTGGTGTCTTATATGCAGTAACATCATACTAATTCGTGTTTTAACACGAATTGTGGGCAGTGAGAAATGAACTGAATAATGGGTAAGGAGACTCTATACTGAGCCCTTAGCTGTTTTATTTATAGACCTTTTGTAAAAAAATATGTGATAGATGGACCTCAGTGAATTAAACTTAATAAAATAACTGTCAACAAAGCATATTTGAATTAATAACAATCCTTTCGTATGGTGACATGAATATGTGCTGGGTTATTTCTCAGCATATTTTTTATCAACACTTCAGTGGCCAGAAATGTACTTCTAAAAGATTGAATTGATACTTGGGCACATAGGATATTCTGTATTAAAAAGAATATAAATTAATATATCATGATTTAAAATGTTTGGGAGATACTGACACCAAATCCTACAGTAAAGAGCCATCTGTGGCATATTTGCTCAAGCCAAAGCTCTAGGTATGTATTGCACAAAAGCAAATATAGACAATAACTCAAATTCAGCAGTAGTTAATTAAGCTTTCAGTGTTTTGGCTCACATCTACTTCTCAAGTGGGTATATAAATTATCTTTGCTATGGAGCTACCCTGGGTTATTATCTGTATGTTGCTTTTTTATGGCCATTGCCACAAACAAAATAAATTAGGATACTAATGCCAGAAAATTCTACAGAGTGCAAGTAATTCAAAGCAAAAAGGCTCTTGCTTTGATTCATAACTGTCCTTTTCTATTTGTGTTTTCTTTTACAGGGAGGGTAAGGGAATGTCACATATATTTTGGGGCTCTTATATTGGTAAAACATGCATACATTAAATCTATTTAGCATCTGCAAATCTTATATAAGTATACTATAGAAGAACTTTAATAATACTAGTTAAATCTAAATAAAGTGAATTTGCAAATGTCATCGTTCTGGAAATAGAAATGGAATTAAAATCACATTTTCTGGGTGTTTAGTGTCTTTAAAAAAAAGAATAGTTTCTCTGTCCATTATAGGGTCTCTTCACTTCTTTTGGAGCCCATATGCTCAAGATTATATGTTAGTTTAATTTATTGTGTTTTCCTTCATGTTTGAAGCATATTTATGCTAAAATCAAATGAAACTGGAGACAGACTAGGCATATTTTCAAAATGTGTATCATCTCACTCTGAGCAAAGCCAGTGTTCCCCGGGTTAACAATGCGAAAAGTGCTTTCTGCAGTCCTTGATTTCAAGTTCCCTTTTGATGACATTCACCATTTTACAAACTGACTAGGTTTTGCATATGTTTTCTCTCAATTTTTAACTACATCTTTTAATTATTTATTTATTTGGAGCATATATTTTGCTTTTTTAAATAAAATAAGCTCTTAGAGTTAGTGAGAGATTGGGAAATAAACAAATATAAAATCTTAAACTTGTATTAATGCTTGCTTCACATTTATCTTTCTTGCCTATAAGTAGTATACTAATTTTCATTATATACTTCATATTTATTTATTTTTTTTAAATCTTTAATAAAATTCAATTTCTTTACTAGTCTAGTATATCACCTTAATTTCAAACCGAGTTACAGATAAGAAGATCCATTTGACGAAAATTTGAAAAAGGAGCCCTCTGACTTCTTGAGTATCTTAGATCCCAGTCTTTGGGATGAGTCCCTTTCCACCTAAAAGTCATCGACACTTAACAAATGCATATACTAAAATCAAAGCAAAAGATAATAATCATGTAAGATATTTTCTGTTTATGGGAGTAAATTTGTTCAACAATTGTGTGCTGATCTTTGTGTTTAGATCACGGGGGTACAAAGAAGAAACATTTGGGAAAAGATTTAGAACATTTAAATCTGGTATGTATTACAAGTGATGCCTTCCTTTGCAAAACAGGACTTCTGTACATGCTCTTAACTGTTCTTCCCACTGCTCTCAGAAATACCATCTTTCCTCCTCATCTTAAGAAAAAGAAGCATCTCAAATTCATTTCAGCACTCCCTTGCAGCTAACCAGAAGAAAGGGCCTCCAGTAGTGACTCAAGACTGAGTAAGTAGTAGTTCTACAGTCTTGGAGTCAGTCCAAGTGGAGTCTACAGTCTTGCTTTTGGTCTAACACAGAGCTATAGGTTTCCAACTCTTGGGCAAAACTGCCAAAAAAACATATTTGGCAGAGCTCATCATCTCTTTTCCTTTGAAGATCCCTAGTCTCTTGTCTCTCAATGAATCTGGAAAACCTTAATCCCTCAGTAGTAAGGTTATTGGAGCAGCTGCTTGTAAGTGGTTATGGTAATGCACAGTGGAATGATGGGAAAGCACGTATGTATTACAGCATTATCAGGAAAGCCTGGAGAGGATACAAGGCTAAAGTCTTCTGTGAAACACAGTAGAGAGAAAAAAAATCCTGCAGGAGTGACTAGTGGTCACCCATAAAGATGACTTTATTCTGTGGAAAACATAGGAGCAATCGAGATGTCTTTGTAGAACTTGTTACTGCAGAGGATGAGAAGAGTAGCTCCTTTCCTTCGCAGTAGTCTTTGACATAAGTATTGCCTTATTAGCAAGATATGTATTGTCTTATGTCAAACCCTCCTTATACTGTAAAAGCAATGCAGTCAATTTGCTGTCAGCTCTGAACTGTACAGGACAAGAAATTGTTAGAATCATAGATGTTCCAGAGTATAAAAATATGGTAGTTGATAATGTTCTTTTCAGTTTTCACTTCAGAAGATGAATCATCTTAAAGGGGAGGAGGATCATAACAGACTACATTTCCCTTAAGTGTTAAGGAATGTGTGAAAAAAGCACATAATAACAGTTACTGTACAAAGATGCTATGCTTTAGAGTCCTGCAGTTATTACTGATTCTCATGGCATGTGAAGATGTCATGGTGTAAGTCAATGCTGCATGGTACTAATCTTTCAGAAGCATCTGCCAAAGTTCCTCTGGAACCAAAGTGTTCTTAATGGGAATAAGTGGAGAGGAAGCTGGAGGCATCTTTTTTTTACTGAGGCTTATCAAGGCATACTTAAAAATGTTGTTGCCCAACTTTAGTTCACAAAACAGGCCTGCCATAATTTGACCTGTGTTCCCTGAGTCTAAAACTACCTACATTTATCTTAACTACTAACAGATCAAATGGCTGTGGAGTATTAGACATAGATGTGCTATCATCTCCTTAATACCGTGAATAAAAGAAAGTGGCTATTGGTAAGAGGAAATTAATTATTTGAAAGATCCAACAAATAGAAAGTATTAAAATGTGTTCCTTTTCTTGATATCTTTATATAGGGAGCATAAAATGTATGCATGTTGGAAATCTGATAATCAATCCCATGTGTTCTCTAGCATTATACATATGTCGTTGAAAAAGCTAGCATTTGCTGAAATATTTTGTTTTCTCTTGAAGTATG
This sequence comes from Crypturellus undulatus, assembly GCA_013389825.1. Taxonomy (NCBI): domain Eukaryota; kingdom Metazoa; phylum Chordata; class Aves; order Tinamiformes; family Tinamidae; genus Crypturellus; species Crypturellus undulatus. The sequence goes on along the minus strand of VWPW01008808.1, from coordinate 124,948 downwards.
CATGTTTGTATTTTGTTGCATATTTTATGTATATATATGTGTGTATGTGCCTGTGTGCATATGTATGTGTATTTCTTTTTTTTTCCTTCATCACTACCCTTGCTACATGGGACTGTTTTCTATATCCATGCCTGGAAAGCTACACTATAATTTGGGTGGGCAGGGTGCACCCTTATTTTCACTGCTATATTTTTGTTGTTCAATTGCAAAATTTAGAATATGTGGCTAAGGGAAAAAGAAGAGTGTTTTAATGAGAATGATTTCTTGATTTTTGTGAAGATCACCTGGGCCTGCAAGTCTGAAATAACAAGCTGAAGTTGCTGACATGACTCAGAAGACTCTTTGCTAAAGAATGTTTGTTAAAATCCAGGCATTCTGGGAAGTCCTGTCTGGCATTCCTGTCCAGAGTTGTGTAAACTAAATATAGTTTCTCTTAACAAATTTTAAAACAAAGATGCAATCTCCATAAATGTTCAGTTACTTTTTCATAGTAATGTTAGAAAAGAGATTAAGGAAAAATTGAAATTAGTTTGGCATAGTATCAAAACATGAATATGTTATAAAATATGTTAGTTTTAGCTGCTATATGACATAAATGGGCCCTATTGAATAAAATAAATATATACTGTCTTCAGAAGACGTTCTTTTTCTCTCTAGTAGCAGCCACAATAAATGATGTTGCTTTCTATCTTATTTTTAGTAGCTAATGTTTTTACAGTAGCCTCTCTCTCAGATAATAGACAAATTTATAATACAGAATCTGTTTCCCCTGGTTCTTGGTATAACACAGTCAAGATATTTTGTCAAGCCAGGATAAACTGAAAATCTTTCAGGTAATAAAATATATCATGATAAACTGAGTGTCTGTGAAAGATTTTGTAGAACTTGCATTCAAAATGGGCAGAGCGTCCAGGGATCCAAATATAAAAGTCAAAGAGAATTAGGGGAAAAAAAGTAAGCAGATAGTGATACCAGCCAAAGATGCACAGAGATTTCATCCTGCTGATGCCAGTTCAGGGCATGTGAGAACTCAGGGCACATGGCATTCTAGCTAATCCTCTTCAGATGTTCCCGAAGTTTAGAAAGCAGAGGATTGACCATCTTCCTGCTAATATGGGAGGGGCAGGTATAAATTAGAAAAAATAACATGCTTCCTAGAAAGACTCCATAAACCACGTTTCATAGAGATCAGGGCACATTGGATGATAGACCTGATGAAGAGAAGCACTGTATAAAATACTAACTAGAAATATGTTCTCTGCAGGTCAGTTGCTGGAGTGGGAGGTGGGAAGAAAGAGGCAGGTTGAAATACAGGTTTATTGCTGGCATATGAAACTGCAGGTTCTAAGACAAGCTGTTATTTACCTGAGCTGTCCTTATTACTGCAGGTCAGATTAATAGAAATCAAACAACACGTCAAGTGCTTATTAATGCAGTTAAGAATTTTTTGGACGAGGTAGTGTTCTAAGTAAAATTGTAATGGGGTTTATGGGAAACTATATACATACACATATGTATATATAGTGTGCATATTTACGTATGTATATACGTATATATGTGTGTATATATATATATATGAATATTTTGGAAGACGTTGAGTATGATATTTAAAAAGTGCTCTAAAAATGTAATGAAGTACAGTTACTGAAAATATGTTATTCCTTTTATAAATCAAATCTACTTTTAGCCTGTTGTAAACTATACTGTAAGCTGTATTCCCATGTGGGGCAATTCATGCATCAATTTCAGAACTTTGGGAGTTGTTTTTGAAATGTCCTTCCTTAGACTACATTTCTGGGACTAGCAGCAACATAATACTGTATGGTTAGCAATGAATTTTCAGACTTTGTTTTTAGTGTGATGCTGATAGTTCAGTACATATAGATACAAAATTCAACTACTTGAAAAAAAATCAAAAATAGATAAGACATAGAAAATAAATGGCAACTTTGGAAAAAAAGCCTGGAAGAATGTGTGAAAATAAGTTTTTCTATTTATTTAATTATTTATTTCTATTTCAAGCTTGACTGTGCTGATTTACAAAGAAAAAATGTAGCATACATTTCTACTGATGAAAATCAGTCCATTGAGATCTATGAAACACAAGGTTATATGTGTTTTGGCTCAGGAAATCCATGAACTTGAAAGTTCTGGAATGTGGGAGAATATGTTTTCCCTCTTATACTAAGATTTTTAAGGCATCCACTTTTTAAGAGAGAGAGTACTCTGATCCAGTGCAATTATCCTTGCTTATCCAGTACAGTACAGGCAGATATCAAGAGTAATTTATTTTACAGTATCCTCATTTTGATCTGCAATCTTGGATAATGAAAGGAAAGATAAAATACATTAGATGAAACACAAGAGAACTAAAAGAGTAGGATATGAATTCTCAGGCCACTTATTTTGTATTCTTCTTGTACTGCTTTAACGCTTTTGGTGGAGGTTTTTTTGCTCTGCTTCTATGGCAAAACCAAGAAATAAAGAGAGAGAGAGAAAGAAGGAAAGAAAGAAGGAAAGAAGGAAAGAAAGAAGGAAATAAGGAAAAAAAGAAGGAAAGAGACAGAGAAAGAGAGAGAAAAAAAAAAGAGAGAAAAAGAGAGAGAGAGAATCAGCTTGACTTTGTGTTTTGTTACCCCATCCAAAACAAAGGAAGCTTTTTATTTCTTCAGGCTCATTATGGGTGCCTGGAGCCTCAGCACTTGCATTTGGGAAGGCGCCCAACTTGATCATTGGTAGTATCATGGCAGGAAGAGCCAAGGCTAGTCACAGCCTGGGGGCCTCTTCTTGCCCTCCCTTTCCCTCGGAGTGGGATCTGTGGCTGTGCTGCGCAGCAGAGCCACGGATGGTGAAGCAGAGCCAATCTCCAGAGAGCAGTTGGAGCCTCCAAAGAGCTCCTTCAGCTAAAACGAATTACCCAAAATACCTATTGTCCTTTTGAGGGACAACTCTAACATAGCATTGTCCTGTACATGTGCCCCTTTGCCATAATTCCACTGTGAATTTGCCACAGCTGTTAAATTTTCTTTTTTTTTTTTTTCCCTAGTGAATGAGGATATTGATAGTGCAAGCACATTAAAGTATAGGGTTACAATAGAAAATGCTTTTCATGACTATGCCCTTTATTATTTGGGAGTTAAAAGGAATGATGCTGTTCAGCTTCATCTGTTGGTCAAGCAAAATTCTTTGTCCTTTACACATTTTGATGTTGTGTTTAGCATTGAGCTTTAGCTGCTCAATGCATCATTATCCTTACGTGGAAATACGGTAGATACGAAGTACATTACATTTTTTGACAGCTGGTATGTTGTCAGGAGTATCGCACAGTACAAGTATAACTAGTAGATATTTGACTCATTCTTCGCTGACTCTCTTGTTGACACCTTGTTGACTGACGGACCAGAGTTATTTATTGTTCTGCTTGAGAAGTTACAGAAATGCCCTGAAATAGCTAATCATTCTCTAAAAAAGCTAATCATTCTCAGCTGACAGAAACTAGCAGAATTGAAGCTGGTCTTTAACTCAAAATATATACAAGCAAACTACAAATACTTAGTATTTTTCTCTCAAGACATGTCAAAAAAAAAAAGGCTTTGTAGTGTGCTATATAATTCAGTAATTTAAACCAGAGGGGGACTCTATTGTATTTTAATCACTAAACAGGCAAATTCTGTAGTACCCTCTGCAGAGTGAAGACAGTGTATTCTCCTCTCTAGCAAGCAGATACCTTGCTGGAAGGAAGTGGAAATGTTGTGTGTTTCATTTTAAATTTAATTTGGAAAGGATAAGGCCAAGGGACCACAGAAACACCCATAAAGAACCTCTCTGATGTCAGTTCTTCTTATTATGTTGCTGGAGAAATCCCAACTGCCAAGAGCTGAGGTCTGCCTGTGCCTAGTGCTCAGCTATCTTGAACGTAGGTGCTCCTGATGCTGGGGAGCTGGATTTAAAGTGAGATATTGAGAAGATAGCACGAATGTCAGTTGGAGGCAAGACAGGGAGTAGTTGATGGGAAATTGTATTCAGTTTTCATAGTTAAATGACAACCTAAGGGCACAAGTCAAAATTTTCAATTAATTTGAGATAGTTTTAAATTTTTTCAATGCTTTCTCTATGACAGATAGTTAGCCATTATTGGTGGGCTGGTGCCTTTTATATTTTGTACTAAATTTAGACACAGAATACATATTGATAATGATCCACGTGGCATTTCTTCCTCACATTTTCCAGTTAAAATCTGTCTCTTTGTTTTTATACTTAGGTTAATGATCATCACTGCAATACTGAATGATTCATTGAGTATAGGAGTGGTGAGGGTATAGCAGCTGTAGATTGAAAGTGGGTGCTGGTCAAATCATAACTAGTAGTTGTTAACAAAGTGGACTGAGAATTGATTTCTGCAGAAAAAAAAACCCAAGGAAAGCTCTTCCTCTGAGCAGAGATAGTCAGAAGTGGATTGCAGCACAGAATGCAGCCACCAGCCCTCATAAGAGTGTGGTGTGCACATGATGTATTGCAATACGAATTTGCCTGCCTTAATTGAAAGGTTTTGTTGCCAAGGATGAATGAACTTCAAACCTTTACCCTAAATTATATTTAGAAATCCAGATCTGAAAAGTATGCAGGATCATTTCTGTCTCAACACATTGGTCTTAATGCCTCAGAAATAAAGATCTTCCCTTCAGATGTTGCTGGATGTGGCAAGATCTGCCTGCTGGTGTGGTTCAGCAGAAATATTTTACATTACTATGCAGACTCTTAGCTCTCAAACATATAGAGATTCACCAAAGGAACTCTGCACAGTGTCCTAGAAATTGCCAGCCTATTATAATCCTGCCAGAAGATAGTTTTTATTGTTTTATTATAGATGAAATTGCATCAGATCCAAGCCACACATATGGTAGAATATGCCAGCTCAGTCTTTTATCAATTACATCAGTGTACTGTCAAGAAAATTGATTTCTGTCTAACGAAGACATTGGAGATAGAGAGGAAGACAGTAATACTGTTTTCAATTAACAAGGTCCAGATGTTCACACGCTTTAGAGGCGCCTTTTAAACTCATTCCGGCTTTGCCTTGGAAAACATAATCAGTGGGTTATACTTCAGGAAATCCTTTCCTCCTTCTGGAGACTGAGGTTGGATTGCATGGATTTGTTCCCAGTTTTGCATCTCAGAAGATTTCTTAGTTATTTACACGTATTCAACTTAGCTCTATAATTTCTGTCACTGTGCACATTTAAAATGCATCTTGCATGATTATTTGCATGATTATTTTATTGACTCCTTGTAATAGCAGTCATTTTTTTTTTTGTGGAGGGGAAAGAATTCATAGGTATGTTGACAATGAATGTCTTTTGGCATTTTCACACCTTTATCTTTTAGAGTAAAAGCTTTAGAACAAGAACGGCAAAAGAGTGGTGAATTCATGTGTTTCTGTTCATTTTGTACACCAAAATGTGTTTTTTGGGGAAATATTTTTATGTGCTAAATGAGCTTTCACCAGAGAGCTTTCACAAGAGCAACAGTCCCAGATTTCCTTCTCTATATTGGCATGCATTAGGTTTGATCTACAAATTGCATTTTTTTCCTCTTTCTCTCTTTCTATGAAATATATTTCCATATGTATATAAGCTTGAATCCTTTACAGCTCAGGGGGACATATACCTCTAGGACACTTGATCATATTGGTAGTGTATGGTTTATAAATTAGTAGTTTACTGATACTGTGCTGTATAAAGCCCCTTTTCTATACCATGGACTTTTATAGTTTGTTTCTGTGCTGTAGATTTAGGCCTGTCTAGAAAAAAAAAAAAAAAAAAAACAACACATTTAATTACAGGAATGGGAAAAAAAAACTCACAAAAAACAGATACAGCTACATTATTACCTTAATTTTGGGTTGTCCTTTATACACTTTAAGACACTAAAACAGAAAATTGCACAAATTCTTAGGTTAATGTTTTTCAAAATTATGCAGAACAAAAAAGTGCTTTTAATGGTCTGATGTTTTAAAATGGAAGCTTTCTTTTATGCTTTACTGTAAAATATCCTTCTTTTTCATATGCAAATGAGAAGGAAGCTAAGCTATAACTTGCTCTGCATTTGTACAAGAGAAAACAGGTACAGGCATGCTATATTTGACCGATCCTTATTTCTTGGTGTATGATTTTCTGAATCACAGTGGGGAGACTGATGTCTCCAAACAAAGCTGTTGGGATTCACAACCAGGTGGCTGCAGAGGATTTTTAACCAACCAAAACGGCTAGCAACTTTTTTTACATTCAAACCAAATATTAAACTGAGAGCAGATCCATTGCTTGGCTTATTCAGGCATTACTTTACTGGAGAGGACACGAGAGAGGCTTGTAAAATTTGGTGCAGGACTAGTCTAATAAATTCCTGGGTTTGCTGTATCTTGTGAGTGTACAAGGTATTAAATGTGGGCTTTCAAGCGATATTTATGCACTTATCTGCATGTATCAAGCACATGAATCCTGTTTAAAATAAATAGCCAACAGCTGTTGCATTCGTGTTGTGATCAAAAACTTCTGAGCATCTTTGCAGAAGCACTATGCAATTTGATATTTAAAATACTAATATAGAGATACCAGAAGGCGACCTTTGTGAAGGTGTCACTCAGTGAATTTTTTACACAATGAATCTCAAGTCAGACAGCTTTTTTGCTAGGAATTTTGTGTCAGTTGTGCAATAAAACAATGTTTTAATTGACAGTTTGAGTGGCTGGAATTGCAGAGATGTTCTGGGATGAAGTGGCTGCCTTGCATTTTATTATGTAACTAGAACTTTTCAGCAAAGTGACAGCTTTTTTTTTACCTGGTAGGTTGCTGATTAGCACAAAACTGCAGCAATTGCTCTGGCAATACAAAAGATGTGAAATACAAAGCTGGAAGTTCCTTTAGCAGATTGTGCTCATGATGGAAAATATTAGATGCCTCTTGTAACTTGGAGATAAGAAAATAATTGTAGCCAAGAATTTAACTTTAATACCTGTGTGATGAAAAAAAAGATGTATTCTCTCTTAAAATTAGGAATCAAATATGTATATATAATATACACACACACACGTGCATAAATATATACACACATAAACACCCACACACAAATGCAAATAAAATCTGTATTCTAAATGCGAGTGATTCTAGATACTTTGCCTTTATTTTTAAGTAATGCTTAATCTATAGATTTTTTATGGTTTGCTAACCTTGGCAATGCTCTAAGTCTGAAAGTGTGGTCAATTTTAATGTCTTGGAAGCTTAAATATTGCTCTTCTATGTAGTAAAAATAATGGCTTGAATATTATATGTTAGTGTTGAAGGCAAGCCCATCTTTTGTCTTTCAGGAATAATAGCTTTCAAAATGAGCTGCGAAGTACTGCTGCCTCGAGGTGCAAATGAAAGTCACTGATTTTAGTTAGATTGGAACACTGCTTAGCTTCTCATGGCTACGTATGCAGTGAAGAACAGGCTCTTGCTTGTCATTTAGCGTTATTTAAAACTGTCCTGATCAGATTGCTGCTATCACAGTATTTATTGTGATTTTTTTTTCAGGAAAATGAATAATGAGGCTGCTCAGGTACTGCCTGAATTAACAACTCCACTCATATATATATGTACTCTTTCAATTTTAGTCAGAAGCAAGATTGCTTTTTGTTTTTAAAAAATCTTTGCATGTTTGCAGGCTCTAGTACTGAAAAAAAAAGTAAGAATCTTGCTAGAATAAGGAAGAAAAACTAATTTATTCCTGCAGTTTGGGTATGTCTCACAACTGGTAGAGGGAAATCACAAATTAGTTTACCATTGAAAATTACATGCACTGAAGTTTGTTATCTCTCATACTCCACTATATAGCGCCCTCCAGACTATTTATGTTTAAAATATGAAACAAATAGTGCAAGACTAGAAGAATTTTCTGTAGCTGTTGGAGTTCATAAGGTGTTGCTTACGCTTACTGTTGTGGATAAGAGAAAATGTACCCTTCTGATGGTGAATTTTTGTGACTCTGGCTATGTCAGAAACTAGTGCTTGTTCATTGTCAGGAAGTGAGAATGGACTGGCCACTCCTGTTTGCAAAACTTGAAATTTCTGACCAAGACTATTAGGCAGCTGGATTATAACCTGCACAGGTAGGACATACCTATTGTGCCAGGTCTGACTGCAACATCCCGGGAAGGAAGGAAGATCAGCTCCCTAGCTGATGTCGAGTTGGTTTAGGTTTAATGGGTGCAGTGGAAAGCACTGATTTACACAGATTCTGCCTGTTGCACGAATACCTGAAGCGTTTCCCTGGCTGCCGTCGATATTACTATAGATGTAATATGGCCGCTCTGGTACTTTCACATGTATTAATCAAATTTTCTGACACTTCTGCTCATTAAAAATTGAGGTAAAAGAAGAAGGAAAATCAAAACCGTGAAGTGCTGCCAAAAGGCATGTACTGTATGTACAGAGTGCTGTTGAACAGGAGCTATGAGAGGCTGAGCCGCTGATGGCTCTCTTGAGGCTACCTCTTCCACCCTCACCAACTGCTTGGATTTAATTATAGTGATTGAATTGTTTTGCCATTTCTCTCCTCTCTGGCTGGTCTTCCTATTTACACTTATCTGCTCAAATCAGATTAGCAGAAAGCATGTATTATTTTTCCTTTTAGCCCCAGTAGGCTTCTCGAACTCCTTGCTGTCTCGGCTTCCTCTGCTTTCTGTAAAATGAACAGCTTCCCGATTCATTCTTGGCAGTTGAACTCACGCCAGGAACATAATCCTGAGCAATTTCTTCCCTCGGTCTTGCTTTACAAGCAAAGGGTTCAGAGATTTACTGCTCTGTTTTGTTCTGGACACGCTGCTATGGCATGAAGGATCAGGTCACTTGGGGAGGAAGCCCAGTGCAAAACTGACAAAGTACGGAAAAAAGGGGGCTAGCTTCAAAGCTAATGGTTTAGCCCCCACATTAAAGTGAGTTATTAAACCAGGATTTATAGGAGTACTGTCTTCATGCCCACGGGAGTATTGTTTGTATGTCCTTACCTTTGGACAGACTAGGTCTTCAAATTTATGCAAGTGCTATATTAGCTTTGAACAGATAGCAATAATGGACCCTTGAAAATTGGTTCGAGCTCATAGGAAGGAAAAGGGATTACCACCAACCCTTGTAAGCAGTTTTCTCATTCCAAATGAAACAGACTTTTCAGGTGCGGCAGTAGTCGTTAGGAAAGTATCTGTCACCTTCTCATCAGTTTGCCCGAGCCTTTGCTCACCAGCACTGTGTCACTATTTTCCTCTTCCCCGTTACAACCTGTCACTGCTGCTAGAGCTATATCATCTGTAAACAGGAGCTGATATGTGTTACTCGTGTCCATTGATGGTTATAAAATCCTAATATCCAGATAACGCCAAGAGCTATCATCCTTCTTCAGGCTGACATCTTCACATGTATGGTACTTCAGAAAATTGCTATAAAATCTGCTTGTTTCCTAGGGATGCCAATCTTTCAGTGTCACCTTCCTGAGGTGTCTTCTAGTCAGAAATGGGTAGAGTTTAGGCTTAATCTTGGTGTTCATGTGTGATACCAAGTCCGGTGACCCAACTGCCAGGTTTATACTGGTAATCCTTATCTGCAAGAGCATTCACTGTGGTGTCACATCAGTGCTGGGGCTGGGAACACGATGAAAAGGATCCATTCAGTGCCAAAAACTCATGAGCGACCCTGCATATAATTCAAGAGAAATACCTATTTCTTATTTCAGTTTTCTCTACTATTCTTGAAGGAACTTGATATGCAGTAATTGCAAGCTGTGGTCTGCTGAATTTTATTAGATATTTCTCAATGCCTGTTAATTTTTATTGTTCCCAGATTCATTTATTACCAGGCTTGGTGGAACCTGTTCCCTTGCTTTTAGCATCTAATGGCAGAGAGTATGTGCTAAATTAATATAGCCACTGTCAGTCTGCTGTCACCATTGTTCTTGCAATTTTAACAGATATGCTCTCTAGGTTACTGCTGCTGGTATGTGGTGTACTGGTGGTCAAAACCTTTTTCTTGTTGTCAACAGCATGACCTGCAGATACTCTGAGTTTGATTGTGGAAAACACTCAGCTTTGGATTACCCAGGTCATGAGAAATTGACTTGAAAATAATTAATTGTGGGTATATATCTATATTTCCACTTACCTGTGACAATTGGAAAAGAGTATTCTGGCCAAAACAGAGTTGAAAAAATTAAAATAAGTTTGAATTTCTAACACTTTATGTAAATATATATATAAATATACATTATACATATATATTTATACCTGTATATATACATATGCATATATACATATATATAATTTCTATACATAAAGTATTAGAAATTCAAATATATATTTCAATACACATATATACACAAATATAAAGATATATAAAATAAAGAAAAATAAAAAGAATATGAACATATTCAGTAATACACACTTTCCACAGTCTGGGAAAAACTAATAAAATCCCCAAAGATGGATTATCTTCTGATTTTAGTGTGCACAATATGGGTAAACAACTGGGCATAATGCGCAGATTTTAGTTCAGATGTTAATGACTGTTTTTACTTGAGTTCAGAATTGGATCCCAGAGATATGTCATGTGCACACTTTTTAATAGATTTTTTCAATCCTTTTTAAATTTAGGGCTATTATGATTGCAACTCATAACACCAAATGATTTGTTGTTGTCTGTGACAGTGCACGTATAGTGTGATTTATATCAATGTTTTTGTTATTATCCTGACAGTCAGAGCCTGTATGACTAATCTAATCTGATATAATACATATGCTGTACAGTCTATGACCCTTAGGAAAATAAGAACTTAATACAATAGTAATTATCATTGTAGCTGAGATCAAAAAACGGAAATTAAACTATTATTTGTTTCCTAAGACTGCCCAGTAATTGATGCTTATGGTGAAGGTAAAACTGCTGTGATACACAACTAATTATTTAATGAAACTATGTGGGAAGATGAAACTACTGTTTTATCTATATAAGCTTGTCATATCACTTTCTAACAATTTACTTTATGCCGTCTCCTTGACAAGACAGCGCAAACAGATATTAATGTGATCATTACCTGTGTAATTGTGCCTTCCTATGAAAAGTCTGATTTTAGAAATCAGCCATTCATCAGAGCCAAGTACCCATTTAGGAAAAATGAGTAGCTAAACAGCACACCTTCCACAGTTTCAAAACATGAAAAATAAAAATAAAATTAAAAATTAGCATTGTCATTATTTCTGTGATTACATTATGTTCACAAATGAAAAGAGTATTACAGTTATTTTTAAAAGAACTTTGAATGTTAATAGAGAATTCAATGTAACTTTTCTTGTTGACTATTAAAGGATAAATGTATAATACTTGTTAAGCAGAATGTCAAGTGAGTGTTGGTCTTGGAAGTTTTTTTGTTTATTGTTTGGCTTTCTTTAGTTATGAGTGTGCAAATATGCATTAACAGAATTTGTTACTTTTTCATAGCTATAAAGTATCTCTACAGATCTATGCACGTACTCATTCTGTCAAATGTGCCCTATTAGTAGCCTGTGTTCAGAGTAAGTAGTTAGTTACCCAGAATAGGTGATTTTGTTAGTCCTCTCTTATTAGATGATCTGATTTTTTACTGGCATTAGCAGCTTGTCTTGATTTAAGATGTGCTTTTTTATGGGCTTTTTTTCCTGCTATTATATTTAAAGTAGACGCAGAAAGACCCTTTTTTCTGTGACCTTATACACTGCAGGGTCCTTGTTTTAAGGACTGAGACTTATTTTTCTTCTTTCCCTTCTTTCTGGGTGAATCCACCTCTGGGTGGATGTGAGCAGGCTTTAAAAAATGTACAATACTAAGAATAAACTAAGAATAAGAATATAAACAAGAATAAAATAAGAATAAAGAAGAATAAACTCTTGATGGTCCTGCATCTCCTAAGATTGGTGGTTTGTAATGTAGCTTGCCAGGAAAAAAAGGTTCATTGCTTCATCCCTGGAGGTGCTAAAATGGGCTGGGAACTTGACCACTAAATAAAGAGGACAGCTAAATCAAACTGTCTCCACAGCTAAACATAACTCCCCCACTGGCTGGTAGCTCCTCTGGGCTGCTCCTCCTGGGCTGCCTATATCCTGCTCAGGTCTAGGATATTAGGTGCCCTTTCTGTCCCTAGACAGTGAGGAAGTCTATTATAAAAAGTTTATTTTAAAAAAACACACCTAGCTTGCCTTAAAAATGAGCCTGGATTTTAAAATACTTTTAAATTTAATGCTACGATGTGTATGACTAAATAGTCCTTCTAACCGTCAACTTCCCTACTCCTAATGGGTTTCACATTACAGAATAATAAAAGTAAAAAGCAGCTAATGCCCGGATTGGCATTTTAAAGAATCCACATTTTCTTTTAATTTCCAAATGCAGTTTAGTGGACCTGAAATGAATGTTACTAAGCTAACATAATAAGATGATGGTTATTATGTGATGCTTTATGTATATCGAGCCTCTCTCTGTTAGTCTTTTGTGTTAAAACATTCTGTTACATGAGAAGTGTGAAGTACCGCAGGGAACTGGTTATTAAGAAAGTGTGTCGTTTATATTCGTGGAGTTTTTAAAGAGATATAGGCAATAAAGAATTCTTTGTATGGTTCTCAAGAAGTCAAGAATATGGGTTATTCATCCTTCTTTTTAAAGAGTGTGTGCTTATTGGGACAAGAGTATTTAGCATATTTATAACATTTAAACATATATTTGCTGGTTGAGGATTTTTTCTACTCTCCTCACTGCCTTTTTTAACAGTTATTTTTTTTTTCTGAGTTTCTTCCTCAAAAGTATCTTCAAAGCTTTCATACTTTTTGAGAAATGCATTTTCTTGCTGTCATTGGCTGAAGAAGGACTCTTGTAAGGTATTGGAATGAAGACTTATCAGACTGAACATATTTATGATATTATAAATAGCTTATTTCCTATTTCTGATGCAACTCTACCAATTTATGGAAAAGTAGTAATGTTTCCAAAATGTTTTTATACTCCCTTCAAAAAGACACTCAATTTTTAAAATAACTTTGCTTGACAATGCGGGTAGAAGCTGGAATTGCTAAACTCTGGAAGAGATGATGCTTTTAATCATGGAATTAAACAGTCACCAAAAATGAAGGAGAGCTGGATCCAATTTCCTCCTCAGTTTGAGGATTTGCCAGCTCTTTTAGGTCTCAGAATAGGTTTTGCATACAAAGCTTTATGGGTGGTCTTGGGAAAAACTCCTTGCTTCTATTAACAAAACTATTCAGTTTTCCTTTGGCTGTGAAATACTGCTTCATTTTGTGGGTTGAAGTTTGGGAGTAATCAGCAGGCTGACTAGGATGTGTACCTTATATTTTAGTTTCAGTACTTTTTTTGGTCACACAGGACCGACTAACATCAGTGAGAGCATCTAAAACTGAATAATGTTGTAGCACTGCGGTTGTGTTCCTGTCTTGATTCATCTTCCTTCAGAAATGGTATCTAACTCACTGGCTTATCTGGGAAGTACATGAAAAGCTTCCTAGGTACAGTTTGCTGTCAGGACTATTGGAGCTACGTGGTAGTGTGACTGAAATGCATTCCATGATGAAACAGTCTAAAGAAAAAGACTTAAGGATTGGAAGTGTGGGAAGCCAAAGTGTAACCCATCTCATTCGGGAGGTGAAAAATGTTCAGGGTTGATAGTTTACATAAGTTTAAGGAGCTCCTCTGGTATTTTTTCCACTCTTAATGCTAAATTTTGATAGTCTCTCTAAAGAATGATTTAATGATGCATATCAGAAGTCTTATTTATTATCTGTTCAGTGGTCTAAATCTTTCTGTATCAGGCTATATTCTTTCTTGTTTACTTTTCTTATGGTTTCCTGGATGTAGTCTGATGTTTCACCAAGTAGTGTAATTGATCAAAATTAAAATGAAATATATGTTCAGGCAGTAGAGTCCTACTGATTTATATTTATTTACTTGGAACATTCCTTGAGATTTCACTCAACTCCCCCTCAAGAAAAATCCTTATTGCCTATTATGCAAATTGTATTGTCCATACAGTCCAAAACTGTACCTTTTCTACCTACAAAAGCTTAAAATAATGTCTTTGGCTCTTATTAAATGACCAATATCTCACAATCTGGGATCTCCAGCATGGCTGCAGACAGGCAGGATAATACTGGAGCTGCAGATAGTTCAAAGTTTCAGGATTTTGATAAGAGTATTATGACCATCTCCTAGACTTTAAAGACATATACCTGTGCCAATTTATGAAAAAATATTTATAAGAGGTATATTTGTAACCCCAGTAGTAGGTGGATTATCCCATGGCATCATGAACAAGATGTTTCTCCTTTCCAGATTCTCCTCAGTTCCTCATTTTGATGTTACCTCCTTTGCTAAGTAAATGTTCTCGCCAAGTGGAAAACTCCATGATAGTGCCTCTTCCCTCCTTTCTTTTGGTGATCACTATCTCTCATTTCCTAGTATATATTTCAAAAGCAGTAAGGACTGAAAAGTTCTGTGATATTCTTACAGCTATTCTGGAAAAAATAAATCCACAGTGATAATTATTTTCTTCTGCTTACAGAGATCTCAGCTCACAGTACATCCCAATTATTATTCTTTAATTTATATGGTCTAGTTTGGAGCATTCATTTGTAACAGGACTTACAGTCTCTGAGATTGCAAATTATCACTATTACTACCATTCTATTTGCTGTGCTACTTAGAAAGAACAACCCTAGGTCTTAGTATCCCCAAATGTGGGATAGAAAGCTGTACCGGTCACAAAGAAGTCTTGGATGAACCATATTCATATGAAGTGAATCTATACAGACTTGTAGAATTCATTAGCATCAGGCTTAATGTATGCGTAAAGACTTGTGGTTTAATGTATAAAACCAGCAATGTTTTTAAAATGTATCAGTTGAATTAATGCAAAAGGAAACGAATGCAGTGGAAATATTGGCCGTCATCTTCCCTGACACCTCATGCTCACATTGATTTGAATTACAGGATCCAAGAAAAACAAACCTGGAAGGAAATTCGGCAGGCTACCTAGAGCATTACTGCTTATCCCGAGATCCCTTTCTCCTCCTTTCTGGATTGCTGAACCCCAACAGTACAGAGCAAAGAAGACAGTTTGGAAGAAAGACGATGAGGCAGATGATACTTCATTTTAGGATTTAAAGAAAGGCAATACTTGTTACTTTTAGCAGTTTGGAAGTATACATATCCATATTTCTGATACCAGCAATTCCTAGTTTACTGGATGCGTAGTTCTGCAGGGTGACAATGTTTGAATTTAACTTATTGCCAGCAATTTGAGTGATAGGGGAATGCACTGTGAAAGAGTAATATTTTCCTGTTAAAAATGGCAGTGCCTTTCCGAAGGGAGTACTCTTCTGGTGTGATGTATAGCTGTGGTAATAGGTGATTGTAGATTTAATAGACAGAAATAATTAAAATTACATTGGCAAGCTCAGTCTATCTGGGGAGAGAGCTCTAATTAAGCCACATCTCCTTTACATTATAGCTGTTCTGTCAATTTTAGTGTGATATATTTTGTCATTTTTATACAGATGAAACTTTTAGTCTTTAATAGACTAAAGAATTTACATTTTGGCAGGATTATGAAAGACTCTGTCATTTTATGTTAGCAGAAATATAAAAGACTTACATGCTAAATCCTCATTCCCTGCCTATTCCGAAACAAAAAAAAAATGAGAAAAGCTAGATATATAATTCTTTGAATAACAGCAGCTACATAATATTTATTAATGTTTTAATATTCTTTCAGGGTACAATTATGTAAGGATAAAGTTGAGCAGATTAATTAATATGAAAGTGCCCAGCATACAAATATAATGAATAATATAGATCCTCTAAAGTCTTCAGGAAAAAAGAAAGGCAGCTTTATTTTTAAAGGCCAGTCTAGCCTATGTATTTTAAATAATCAGATAAATAAAAGGATTGGTGTGATTTAATTGCCTTATGTGGGAAAAATGCTATTTTTGAGCAATTAAAGTTATCTGAATCTGTTTTTATTTTTTTTTTTTTTTGATGGAGATGACAGTAATTTTGGAGAAGAGTCTTTTTTTAATAGCCCTTGATTTTTATCAAGGAGAAGCAAATAAAAACCCCAAACTCTGACTTCTATGTAGTCAGCAATATAGATGATCACAGGAGGAAGGCTGGCAACCAACATAGGGGATAGGGGCTTAAACGTGGTTACATTAAAAAAGGTGAACATGATGAAAATCCTTATTTGTGAATTTTTTGTTGCAAAAGCCTTTGGAAAAGCTAAGTTGAGGAATGAAGAGGTAGCTGAAAACTCCAGACTTCTTGTGGACATTTGCTGTGAAGAAGAATGAGGCAGGAAGCCCCTCTGGTTGAGATGCAGAAGGAAGCAAAGCATCTAGTGGAAGAGAAAGTAGGAGGAACAGTGAGTAAAGAGCTGTAGGCAATAAGGAGGAGGTAGGAAAGACAGAGCTTCAAAAAAGCTGACAAAGAAGAAATGGCCACTGAGATAGGAACTGACCAAAGTCCAAGAAGTAAAGAAAAGAAAAGAAAAGAAAAGAAAAGAAAAGAAAAGAAAAGAAAAGAAAAGAAAAGAAAAGAAAAGAAAAGAAAAGAAAAGAAAAGAAACATGAAAAGAAAAGAAAAAAGAAAAGAAAAGAAAAAAAGGGGAAAATAAAAAGAAACATCAGGAATGTGAGGACCCACTATAGTAAATACAAATTCTCTGGGTGACTTTGGAAGAACTGTACAGGACATGCAGCAAAAGATCATAGGATAAAGCAAGCATGTTAATTATTAACAAATATGTAACTATTAACAAACATGCGCAGGTCAGGAATGAGGGATTTAGAGAGCTGGCAGTATATAAGATAACAGCATTTCAGACTGTAACGAAATACATCACAAACTGACTAGAACTTGGTCTGACTCAGAAATCCTTTGGAGAAGGATTGTAAATGATTGCTCTGATCTAGACCTCATATAGTGGATTTAAAAACAGAATTAAATCTCAATTTATTAGAAAATTTTGAAAGGCATTATTTTTATTTAATTGTTAGAGACAAATTGGAGAACAAACACTACTAAAAATGTAAGGCTTAGTTAATTTTGGATGTGATCACTATCTGTAAGGAATCAGCAAAATGTGCTTTTATAGTAGTATGAGTAAGCTTGTGTGATGCAGCTGCCCTAATAATGGGATTGCAATTGATGGCCTCAGAGAGCACAACCAGTTCTATGCTTTTAAAGTACCAGGGTAGAAAGGGTCAAAGTATTCGATGACTATTCAAGTCTTTTGTATTTGAGAGAAGAATCAGAAAGAATCAGTGAGGTACTTTCTGCACTGTAATAACTTAGAATTCATTAACAAGAAGTAATTTGGATGTATATAAACAAGTTAGAAAGGGGGTTGATTTGATTGAATAATTTATACACGGATAATCATGAAGAATAGACCAGGATGAGTCCTGCCCACTGCTGGTATTTTCAGTGAACCCTGGATTACTTGGAGCACTTCTGTTCCTGGAGAGAACGATATTCTTAAAAAAAACAGAGAGCATAAGCATAAAATTATTCTATTATTCACAAGCACAGTGACCAAAAAGTATATGTGTCATTCAATCCACAGAGAATAGTAAAAAATATAGATAATATTAAAAAAATATAGTATGGATAGCAGATCTTACTATATATGTGTCTGAACACTGCCTGCATAGGTGTAATGGACTTTGCCTCAGAAACGAAAGCTTGTCCAGAGGTACTGGCCTCTGCTTCCAAACTGGACTGGCTCACAAGTTTGGCTCACAGTGGGGAATGAAAGAAGTAAAAACTCTGGGCAGCCCCTGGGGCAAAGAGTGGTTGCTGACAAAGTCCCACTGCAAGAAAAGGCCAAAGAGGAAAGAAGTTTAGGCTCTGAACTTGTGTTCAAGTCAGGACAAGAAAAGGTCAGCCGTGCAAATGCAATAGGCCTTATATCTCCAGGTAAATTTTAAATAAATGTAATATTTAGCAGTGACTTTATATCCATTCATGCTTCTGCATCAGATGGCCAGAGATTAGGAGTTTAATTTTTTATTTTAAAACTATGTGTTTGTTGGGACCTGGAGTCATGGAATAATAAAGAAATTGTGTGGGCTAAATGATCCCTTATCCATCTTGTATTTGAACATTTCTGAGTCAAGGGAATATTATTAAGAGTAAACATGCATATTGCTTACAGATTAGTAATTGTGAGCTGGTGAAATAGTATGTAGAGCACTTATGATTAGACTTCAGTTCTATATTCATTTGTTCATTGCAAACTATTCACACATGTGTGTATTCACAGGGATGGAGAGGCTAAATATGCTAATAAAAGCAGTAACTTATTTTGGAACATGAGTTAGTTCGATTCGTCAAGATAATATAGCTGGAAAATGACAAATGTGGATGGAAAATTCTATTCACATTTTCCCTTAGGGTTTTCCACTGAGCAGTTAATTTAATGAAGCTAATGAATACATTTTTTGTTTTATCACCAAAATAAAACAAATACACATACATACCTATATGTATATATATATATATAATCTGTATCTCCACAGAGAATATAAACAAAACTCAATTTGAATTTGTGATTTATATATTTCTCTCTTTTTGTTAAAAAAAACTCTTAAAAGGCAGTTGACCTCACAGCAAATAGGTTCATTTGCTATCATATTTAGCTCCGTTAATTAATTCTGAAAATTATATCAAACTATTGCCTGAGTAAAAAAAAAAAATAACTAAATAATCATAACAACAAAATTCCATTTAAGGGACAAAAATACACGTTGGAAAAAAGTAATATCCCAAGATAAACAAGTAGATTACAATAATGTGTTTTTTCTACCAAAAAACTTTCTAGAGAAACCTTCTGTTTCCCTAACTGTGGTAAGGAGACTTGTGTTCTGTGGAGTTGCTGATGAAGCCTCAAAATATTCCTGGGTAAAGCTGTTTTATGGACAAGGGGAGGAAAATTATAACGGAGAACTTCAAAAATGTCAGGGAATGCAGAAATATGGATACATGCGTGGTGTGTAGCTCACACACAGCAGATGCGATGTATCTTGGCATGCTGGACTGAGTATCTTAGTAGTGGCTGTCAATGACGTGCATGTGCAATAGCTCAGTGAGGCTGCCTGATGCCTGACATGTAGAAAACTTGAAAAAATGTCCAAAATCCCCTTTCACATTCCATCAAGTGCTCTAAGGGAAAGAGATGATCATTTCCCTTGCCTTCTCCAGCCCTGAGCTGCTTTCATTAATCCTCACCTCCTGACTCTTCCACAGAATAGATGTGCTTCAAAGGATATTAAAAACTTGAAATCATATCATTTATCGGTTTACCAGGGTTAGCTCACATCTTATCCTTGAAAAATCTAGTCTAGACAAAGCGCTTAACTGGAAAAGCCTTTAGCATCTTAAATTAAAGCAGTATTTTGATATCCCATTAAAATAATTTCAGCCAGATGTAAACTCAATCCCCTTCTTGTGCTTTGCAGTCCATGCTGAAGTTCATCTTGGTGACAAGTTTGATTGCTCTTGGTAGATCTCATAGTTCGTTTTTAACTCCTCTTTCCAGTTGGGTAATGCTGAAAAGCTCTGAAAAAAAATGCTCTGGGGTCAAAGATGAGAACAGAGTGTGTTCAGTGGTTAAACTCAGGATAAAACCTCTTTCTCTTTTTCCAAAATCTCATGAATGGAGGAAAAAGCATCTGCCTATTGCTTTCCTGGATGCAAAAGCTCTGTTATCACTCTTCCCTTACCTGGCTCAGTTCCTTCATGGGTTGCCTTGTTAGTGGTTTCAGCTCATGAATAGACCATCTGCTATTGCATATGTAGTCAGACTGTAATTTTAGCTCAATTTGATAGCCGTGGTGCCTTTGCCTCTGTGGCAGGAAACTCTCCAAGCATCTTTAAGATTTAGTTTGAACAAGGATCAGAAACATGCCAGTGGAGACTGTGGGGAATATACTGTGACTGGGAGAGTGTCCTGTTCCTGGCTCGTGGTAGAGAGGGTTGCAGGTCATGCTGCCCTCCTCAGTAAATATATGCTAGGCTTCAACTCAGATTTGCTCTCTTTCCCTAAAGATTATTAAAGGCCAAATTCTGTTGCAGTTGCTTTCTTCATATATGCATATATAAAAAAGTATTCCTGAGCCATATCTTTTTACTGTCACACAAGAAGGCCTTGCCCCATCTGACACACCAGAAATTTTGTTGTGTCGCCTTTATGATTTAAGGAAATTTAAAAAAAAGAATTACAATGAGTTGCTTGCTTAATACAACATGTTTACGTGAAAATATATCCACTAAATTAATAATCACTGTTGGATAACATAATATTACTATAATTTATATAAATCATAAAGTTTACATGAAATGCTATTAGAACTTATAGTATGGAATTTAATATAATATAAACATATATGCTAATAATATATATTTAAAATAATATATTTATAATATGTTTATACATCAGGAGAGGTTTGCTACCTTAAGTGCTTAAGAGGGAAGAGTTGTTGTAATAATTGAGAGGAAAGATGAGTTATGTAGAAACAAACACTCAATTTACAGCAAAAATGTTTTCTCTGACCTGATATAAGTAAAGGTTGTTCCTAAGCAAAGCAGAGCAAAAAAAAAAAAAAATTTTGGAATGTTTTAAGAATAGCTTATATGTTTTGTTTAGTAGGATGATTTGCTAGCTCTAATCTGATTTTTACAGATGCTACACTGAAATTCAGGGAGGCCAAGAAATCTAAGGATTTATCTTCCATTAAGACATTAAGTCTCTAACCATTATCCTAGCGAATGCTTCCAGCACATAAACAAAAAAAACCTTCATCAATTCATTTAAGGAGATAATAAATTTCATTCAGTATAGAAGCTTTATAATGCAATTACACAGAATTTGGATGTCTTGAAAATGATTACTAAATGTATTATGTTTGATGCAGGAAGAAATCCTAAATCTTTTCTAATACAAATTGTGCCTTTTCCAATGTCACAGAACCCTAGATAGCTTAAAAAGATTTTATTAACAGAGACACCATTTAGGTTTCCATCATATCTGTTTCCAAATGTGGTGTGTCTCATAATAGGGGGCTGCTGGGAAGAAAGTTCAAGGATTAATCATTAGGCAAATGGAGATCTGGTATTTCTTTGATAAACAAAATTTATCTTAATTTTCTTGGATAAGTGTTTTTGTGTGTATTTCAAAACATAGATGCACGCACCAAATGTGCATACGTGATTATATGCCAATATTTATATAAGAATATTTGTACATATAATTTGCCATTTGTAGAGCCTAAAGTGGATGCTAAGAGACTGAGATACATAAAGTCCAAATGAAAACTTCATCTTGTTGTTCAGGAATGATGCTGATTTAAAACACATGCAAAGGAGAAAGAGATTATAGCTATTTTCATACCGTAACTGACTGACTGAGGGAAATATTCAACTTTCCACACCAAATGCTGGAGAACGTTTCTAAGAGATGACAGGTGAAGATATATCTCTATGACCTTTGAAAGCTAACCGGCTCTTGTTATATTTAGAGTTCATATTAAAAACCAGCATGTATGCAGTAATTTCAGAGCAGCACTGACATTTCATAATTGCTTCCTCCTCCATACTCAGATGCAGAAAGGAGTGAGGGGGAAGGAGATGTGCAGATAACATCTTGTTTCCTTGACTGGCCATGATCATTTCTGCTGAAATGAATTCCAGTAAATCTGATTATGAAGCTCTAGCTTCTGGTGGTGTTTCTATCAAGCTTGCAAAGAAAAAGCACCTATTCTGTCTAAGCACCTAGTCTGTCTTTGTGTGTGCTTGTAAACACACTCATGCACACTATAAATGTATGTACACAACACATACCTCTACACAGACAGGGTCTTTAGGTGTGTAAATGTGTGTGTGTGTGTGTCATGAGACATATATATATATATATATATGTGCACATATATAAACACATCTGCATACACATATATATAAAAGTATAAAAGCATACAAAAACACAGCTGAGATGTCATTCATTTATGCTTGCTGCACTGACATTACAGGTCGTCCGACTTCTGGTGGCTATTAACTTAGATGATAGTTTTCTCTTCACAAGATAACTTGCAGTTCTTTCATGCCCATCTCTGGGGGAATGCTCCTTGAGGAAAGCAAGGGATGGGGTTCACTCACATTCTTCTATTCACTGTCATGGAAGGGGCTTCCTCCTACCTTTGCATCTTTTTTGTTTGTTTGTTTTCATAGGGCATTTGCATTGTTGTTGAAATAGAAAAGATGGTGAAAGGGGTGGATTGGTGAAATTCTAAGTATTTTGTAGATAACAGTGTAGGTGTGGTAAGTGCTTGATGAATTATGATTAGCTCTGATGTTTCGCATTTGTAGCACTGCATTTTGTTCAAACTTTCTAAATTTTTCTATTTTTCTTACTCTGTGTTTCAGATAGATAGTTTATTTTGGAAATTGGCCTGTAGGGTATTTATGGACTATATTTTCATGTATTTTAATATACATTCCTTGCCAGTTCTAAAACTTAACAAAGAAAAATATTTGCACAAAAATATCAAGCATGGTTGCTCAGCAATAATTTCTGAAAACATGAAGTGATTCAAAGATGATGTCCAAAACTCAAGAATTATGGATAAATTTAATGGCTATAATATGGTCCTTTGCCCTGAGGTCTCTGGCAGTGGGCTCAGGAGGCTCCTCAGCGGTGGCCCCTTGACTCAGGCTTTACCAGACTTGGGTGCAACCTTCTTCTGGACATCGTGGTCCCTTCATTGCCATTCTGGGCTGGCCTTCTGGGCTCCAAACATCTTTCCCCGAGAACCACTACCAAGCTGTGCTGGGTCTCAGGAGTGACCCAGGGGTGCAAGAGCTGGAGATTGGGACTGTTTTCCAGGCTCCCCACCAGATTTGCTGTGGCACTGTTATAAGGAGGTCTTGTAAGGGTCTTATAAGGGTCACGTTTAGGAGTGTTTAATATATTCATATTACCCAAATATTACTTGTTTGCTATGTTCAGTTTTTTCTCTCCTTTGGGAGCAGCTTTGCAATTTCAGTTCTCCCTCAGGAGAACACACCTGGAATCACCTTCTACCTTGACTTCATTTCCCTTGGCTTCCCATAGGAATAGCTATAGGGAATATAGGGAAATAGCTTCCCCATTTCACTTGTGCTCATTTTTCTGCTACTCACTGTTCCTGACAGATTCCTTCTGCCTTATCTGATCACCCATTTATCACCATATGAAGCCTGATGACATGATTCAAGAGATACCAGTGTGTTATTTACGTATTTCATATTATAAAGTGTCTATAATAACATCCACTACTTTTCCTGATGTTCTGCTGAAGTCCATGCCTTCGTAATTCACAGTGAAGTAGAAGGATGAAAATGAGGAATCATGTCCATGATTAAAATAATCAATATTGTGTTGTACCTAGTATTTAAACTGCTTTCTCTTTTCTTCGTTTAATTAACCTTAATTAATCAGCTGTTATTTTCTTATACTGCAGTTCTCCAATTCAGAACTGCTTTTTGCCATTGCCTTATAACAGTCCCTTGTGAGACAGCTTAGTTGCCAATTCTGATTTATGTTGCTTTTTTTTGAAAGAGAAAGACATGGACATAGTCTTAAGGAGTGAAAACAAATGTGCACAGAAGATAACTAAGTCAACTAAAGTCTTTGTAAGAGTTTCCAGTATAGTCATCATTCCTCAGCATAGATTTTCCTTTCCATAGGGGTGGAATGATTATTTGGTCCTGAAGCATTTTTCTCCCTGAGAAGTCAACAGACCAGATGATCCATGTCTCTGCATTGACTGATCTCCCATCTCAGTTAACTTTCTGTAGGACTGGAGTAAACTTAGCTTGTTTTTGTCTGCATTGTTCTTGCTTGCTCTCATAAAAGGAGGAAGGTACCATAGAGACTTAACACTGACCAGCATTAGTACAGCTTTGGATACTGTAATTCCCCACTACCATCCTAAAAATGCTTCCTGCTCTCAGCAAGATGACTCAACACCCTTTGTCCAATGAAGCTGAGTATCTTCAAGCCTGATCAGGTGTAGTATTATCTGGATATTTTTTCTTTCACATAAAAGATGTGAGAGTCTTTAAGAGTAATTACAGCAAAGGTTGCAGAAAATGCCTATTACATCCCTGTTCTGTGACAAGTACACCTTTGTTTAGCCAACTGGCATTGTACTGATCATTCTTATTACTATTATGTATTGTAAGCTCAATGAAGAATTCTTACGGTCTACAGAGAAAGAGATTCACTTATTGCTTTGCTAGGAAAGGAATGCTGAACAATCAGACTTTGCATATTGTGTAAAATGCAATGAAATACTTTTTGACTTTATCAGAACTTTCTCTTTCTTTGTGGTGAAACATAAGCATAGTAACATGCTGTTCTGACATAATTCAATTCCAAAATGATTGTGTTCTCAGAAAAAGCTAAATATTCCAGGGATTTCCTCTTCATGTTTAGATGCTGCCCTGAAAAATGTTTCAATCTCACAGAGCAGCAGTGTCTGATGGAAAAACTACTTGGTGGAAAATTTTCAGGCTGCTCAAGCCATGATGGAGGATTGAGCTGTACTGAACTTTTTGTTCTTCTTTCTCTTTATCTGTGCTGGTAGAAGTGGGATGCACAAAGCTGAACTGGCTCCAGCACCTTCTGTGCTGGATCTGTGAATGGGTCCATTGCTGGACTTTCACCACATGAATGGGAACAACAGGCTCAAGCAATCATGCTGGGGCTTCTTGTTCCATGGAGTTCTTACCCAGTGTGAGCTATTAAAATAAACTTTCATGGCTGTGTGGCTGTCTTAATTAGCTAACATTTATATTTATGTTCATGCTTGCTAAATTCATCAAACTGCTGACTGTAACTGTTTACTATGTTTTTCCATCTTTGTAGATTTATTTCATTTGTTCCTCATATGTTTAATTTCTGAGGAATTTTATGTTCTTTTAGCCAGTTAAAGAAAACATTAATTTACTATAGTCCTAATTTTGATTTTGATAAAAACCCAATTTAAACAGCTTCTCAATGCCTATTGCTATTTACTTTTGTGTTTTTCTGCAGTCCTTTGTATTTCTTAGAGTTACAGGTCTGCAATTTTAAGGCTTGTTGTGCATTTACTACCTGATGGAATTTCTGAATATATGTTTTTTGGCTGTTGGATTTGAGACCTGACTCTGGTAAGGAGGAAATTTCACATTTGCTTCCAGAACCAACAGCACAGATGCTGCCATGCCCAGCCTGAAGAAGATGGAGTACCCAAAAAGCTGCACAGGAACTGCAGCAAAATGCTGCAGGCAGATTGTGTTGATTGTGGGTCACCAAGGAGTTTGTTATCTTGCAGTATCTTAGAAGAGAACCTGATGTATGTGGAAAAGTCTGTAATTGAACCTTGGGCATTATATTATCACTGGAGGAAGAGTGAGATTAATTGGAAATGGTAACTGGATAATGATTAATCTGCTGTGGGGATCCTAAGAAAAAAAGGGTGGACTATGGAGCTGCTAAGCACAGTGATGCAGTGCAGCACACAGAGAAATGAGAAGGAGGCACTGCTGGGATTGAGGAATTTCTGCTTCTACTGAGGAATTTTAATTTGTATCCATAACTGGGATGAAAACCTCATAGAATGGGTGAGCTTGGGCATTATATGCGATATAGAATTAGTGCAAATTCTTGGGCAGAATTTGTCATTCTATTGCTCTATTTTTTTTCCATAGAAGATAAATGCCCTATTATAATCCCAGTTTATTTGATTTACAACATTGCTTTTATCCATTAATTTCTCTGTTCACACATAGGAGGGGAAGTAATTAAATTTGTCATAACTCACCTCTTTAGTGAAGAAGAAAACTTAGAAGAGAAACTTTTTCTTTGAACTGGGATTTTTTAAAATGTGTTCTTAAATTAAAACATTGCAACTTAACTGTAAATTGTGACTCTTAATGGGATCTGCAAAGTAGAATGACTTACAAAGTTGTTATGGTCAGAATGTGACAAATTTCAGGACAGGTTCTTGAACTTGGATTTATGTCATTTCTCCTACTTCCTTAGGAACTCACCTCACCTTCAATCTTGAAGTTAAAGTTAAGGAGGACTCACTCATTACTTTTATTTTCCTTCCTTCCTTCCTTCCTTCCTTCCTTCCATCCATCTATCCATCCATCCATCCATCCAACCATCTTTTTATTTATTTTTTTTTTATTATGCATTGAAAGGTAGCAAATTTTCCCTGCAGCTTTCATTAATGGAGATATTATATTAGAGCTCATGTAACGTCATGTCCCTTTGCTGGATTGCATGGGCACTCTCCAAGGACAGGCTGTACAAGCTGAAAGAGGCAATGGTCCATAGCCAANCCTTCCTTCCTTCCTTCCTTCCTTCCTTCCTTCCTTCCTTCCCTCCTTCCTTCCTTCCTTCCTTCCTTCCTTCCTTCCTTCCTTCCTTCCATCCATCTATCCATCCATCCATCCATCCAACCATCTTTTTATTTATTTTTTTTTTATTATGCATTGAAAGGTAGCAAATTTTCCCTGCAGCTTTCATTAATGGAGATATTATATTAGAGCTCATGTAACGTCATGTCCCTTTGCTGGATTGCATGGGCACTCTCCAAGGACAGGCTGTACAAGCTGAAAGAGGCAATGGTCCATAGCCAAGAGTTCCTCCAAAGCCTTCCAAAATCCAAGAGTAAGGATGATGGTGTTGCAATGACTGCATTGGAATTGGCAGTGGGTAGGCTTCGGAAAGCTATAGCTATAAGAGGAAGGGGAGGTACCAGCTGGAACAAAGACAAATGATGCCTATTAAAAATCTGTATTTAAGAAATAGATCATTCTAGAGGCACTCTAAAATCTAGTCTGCTTATGTCATGTTTAGATACTACACGTGCAGACCTCCTTTTAGTCATTTGGATATGTTGTAACAAATTCTATTCTAGCATCTTTACAGATTTCACAGTTACTCAATTTTAGCAGCAAAAATTATACTATAGGGACACAGTTAACATGATTTCAGAATCTGGATATAATCATTTATTCATGGCATTCTTGTCGCAATATTGTTTTGTGAAATCTTTTCGTATCAACAATATTGTTAGGATGAGGACTGAATACTATTGAATTCAAGCTATTGAATGTTTGATTTTTTTCTTTTGCTTTTTTAAAATTACCTAAAGGTAGGATTTTGTTAGGTTATTGAAGTTTTCTATATTGGTGTTAAAAAGAACATATGGATAAATGGGGAGTGTTTTAAGTCTAGATCTGAAAAAGCAAGCAGATTAAGAGCATTTGTCTAAACCACTGTTGCAATCACATTCATTGTAATAGGTCATATAAATAACATACACACACTCCTGTGCATTCAGCTCGCAGAAAAACCTGTCAGCCAGGTTTCTCCAATCTTCAGTTTCTGGTCCGCATTCACCATACTGCCCTTTAGATGCTCCAGTGCTGGCCATGGTGAGAAGCAGCTGCCATCAAAGAGAAAGCCAGGAATGGGCTCCCATCTATACATCACCAGTTTGATTTATAATATATGGACATGTGAGAGTTGAGAACCATTGAGAAAAGAAAAATCCCAATGATATGGTGATTTACAATATTTTCATTCCAAAGAAATACTTCGGAACACTGGACATCCCAAAGGAATGAGAAAACTGAGTTTATCTCAACCTGCCAGTGCCCAAGAGTTCCTGAACGCTGCCAAACACCTTCTTACAAAATGAGTTGCTGAAATCTATTGAGATCATATGAGATATCTTAAAAACAAAACAAACCCCCCACACTTTGCTTTAGTTTAAGCTGGGGTAGACAGGTTCAAGAGAATCTGCAGATGGAAGGGGTATGGTCGGCAAACTGTTTCTCTGCCCCAAATTTGTAGGGGATCATCCTTTGACTGAAGGACTTGGTCCCTTTAGTGGGTAAGCAAATGAAAAGCTCTGAATGCTTAGGGTGGTAGTATTCCTGTAGTAATACTATTTATGAGCTTTAGAATCCATGCAAACTATGAAAAGAAAATGAAGCTCTCTAAAAGATTTTCAGACTTGCGTAGCAATAATCTTCAAACAAAAAGCACAATGTGTGCATACCATTTATTATATATTTGCTTGCATCGTTAATGTTGTTCTCAGTGGAGGCCATGAACTTAAACATTCCCAACTGCAGTCAGATGAATTTCATTAGCATTTGCAAATTGATACTTTTCAGTTTAGAAGATTTAGCAAGGCAATGGTGAAATTATAGGCCTCAAATTGGTCATGATTGTTTTAAGTACTGCAATTAGAATGCAGAGCTTCATCTAGCAGTATTTTAAGCTTGGTGTTGTGATCCATTCCCTCAGAAGTGATACATGCAGAGAGTATTTAATGTATATTGGTCAGTTGGAATGAGGGCTAATATTTAGGTGAAAACCTATAGAGCTGCTTGAACGATTGTTTGCTCACAGACGTTTGAAGTCTCAGAAGAAATGAAAGCACAAGTGAACTGTATCTTTATGGGAACAAAAGATAACTGGAAAATGAGGGAAATTATGAGTAGCTGCATGCCAGTCTCTA
Organism: Crypturellus undulatus; assembly: GCA_013389825.1. Taxonomy (NCBI): domain Eukaryota; kingdom Metazoa; phylum Chordata; class Aves; order Tinamiformes; family Tinamidae; genus Crypturellus; species Crypturellus undulatus. Next base: position 96,270 of record VWPW01008808.1, on the reverse strand, counting down.
ACTTAAGGCATCCTTCCACCTACTGAAATTCACAGGTTGAAGATTTCTATTGGAAGTTAGCATTAAAATTCTTCCTAAGAAAAAAGAGCTAACTGGATTTTTTTTAGAGATATTCTTTAGAAAGAAGACTAAGTGATTAATAATAACTTCTTGTCAGAAGTCAACAGCGCATGGACCAAGCACCAGCAATAGGTTTCATGTGTGGCTAACCTCTTCTCTTTTAGTGGAGCTGCTCCTTTAGTATAGTGCAGACATGTCTGTGCAGCCCATTAGGTGATATAAAAAGCTCTGGGATGATGGTTTATGAGCAACTGCATGCCACGCACACGGTCTTCACCGTGTGACACTGACCTGGACCCTGTACGGATCAGTAATACCTTGAGCATCTCTATGATGATCCCCACTAAAGCAGTAGCATGTGAGCAGTAAGCAACAAGGGTCATCTATGGCTGTTATTTCTTCCCTAGTACTAAAGGACCGTGCCCTCTTTCAGAAAAGAGGCAGGAATGGAATCAGAAATGCTATGATCATTTAACAGAGAAGTAGTGGGAGCATGGGTTAGGGATATAGGAAACCAAATTAAACTGGTCAGGGAATCTATAACTATTGAGCAAACAAGCTTAAATGACTGAAAAGAAAGATAGTTTTCACCAGTAACATTTAGAAAGCAGAAAATGGGAATCGCTCCCCATTCCCTACACCAGTCATTCTGGGGTTCAGTCATTAAATCTCAAATATTCTACCACCACGCATGTGGTGTTGACCTTACAGCTACCTGTCTGTAACGGAACCCCAGGATCAGAATGGGATCAACAAGCAATGAAAGAGATATCTATCTGAGGCATTTGCACTTGTAACTGATAATCTTTTTTTAGAAAAGGGAAATAATCCAGTACAGCCAGAAAGCCAGATTTGCCTTCCAAAAGCACAATAAAGTGAAAGAGGATGAAAAAGAGAAAGGAAGTAGGTGAGTGATTATCTGCTTTATGGTATATTCTGTTTTATATGACATGAGTACACACATTTTATATTGTGTGATAGCAGGACATAGTTTTAAAATACAAAATAAGTGCAGGGGTATCTACAAATCCAAGTGAAAAAAATGAGACAAAAAAGGAGTATACTGGGGAGCATTATATAATTCCCTAAGAACTAATAACCTTGACCTTTTTTGCAGTGGTTTGACAGAGGAGACAATTTGAGATACTTTTTCAAATCACTTAGTTTATGAATACTGTGTGATTATAGCGTGGTGCAATGCATAGTGACAGAATAGTTACCCTTCCTATTTGTTATCTGGAAGTTTGATATGGTTAGTTCTCTGGGCTTAGGATGGTTATCTAGAGCTGCAAACATCAAAACAGGACTCAGAAAATCCTTACTGAGTTCCCAGCACAAGTGTGACCTTTGGTGAATTGATCAGCTTCTGTGTTTCCTTCTCCCTTGTGCAAAGAAGAGAGAATAGTGCTCCACATCTGCAGCCCAGGTACAAAGTTGTGGTACTGCCCGTGTCCAAAGTCCTATGTTGTCTAATAGAGTACGTATTAACAGACCATATTTTCTCCCCTTTTTTTTTCTCTTTCCCTGACAGTCTAAATAAAAATTGCCCATTGTCCCAGGAGCATTTCCAATGAGCTGCTGTAGCACAAGTGTCCAAAACAGGCTTTACTTTTCCGTTTTTATTTCTTCCTATTCAAGGTGAAAGGCACAAGACATAACTCTGGGCTTAATGACTTATCATTTGGGAATGTGGGCGCTGACAACCTCAAGATGATTGTATTCCTGCCTGAGGTTGAAATATTGTGGTATTACAAAATGTTGCCTTGTGCTCTGGCAATAAAGTATGCATATTCTGACATCTAGTGAGGGTTTAAAATTGTTTATGGACTTGTATTTGAATAGTAAGTGCTAATTAATTCTTTGTCCTTTTGTGCCTGTTGAGCAGATATGTTGAGGTGCATTAGCTTTGTGTAAAATACTGTCTTGTCATTCTTTCCAGATAGATTTTAGTATAAATGAGTGATATTGTGTATTGCATATTAGTTATACCAGATGTAGTTTACATCAGGTGTATGTCCAAGCTCTATCTATTTTTACATTTTATAATTTTATGTTTTACATCAACATAAATATATTAAATTTCCTTCTTCTGAAGGTAGAAGGCTGAACAGGTGAAATACTAAGCATGGAGATGCATTAACATTTCAATGTCAGTGTCTTAACAAGAGGATACGTAATTTTTAAGTGTTAATCACATCATGATTAGTTAAGATCGATTCTTAACCTTTTGATCTTAAAGCATTTAAATATATTAAAACCTTGCTAATATGTTGTTAATCCACGTACACTGTGACTTGCACACAAAAGCCAATGGACTCTTACTTCTCTGCACAGATTTAAATGCACACAAAAGCCAATGGACTCTTACTTCTCTGCACAGATTTAAGGGAAGAAAGCGGTATTTAAATCCATTACCCATCAGTGTTATTAGTGATATCTTGTGGAAGATTTGTTATATATTTAGATATGTTATATATTATATATATTATTTGTGTGTATGTGTGTGTGTGTGTATTTTCTATTATAATTAACTAAACCTGAGCTTCACTGTTCCTAACAAATAGGTATACAATATGGCATATTGTTGTTGTACACATTATTGCATTCTTTCATCCAAAAAAATCAGCAATTTCCAGCAGTTTTCTCTGTCTAAACAGCAATGGCTGAGGATACAGCCACAGTCTTACCTGTGCTGTGCTTGCTGCTGGAGAAGGAGGGTGCACCAAGGAGCTAGTTAGAGCTAATCATGGAGCTGCTTAGTGCAGCTTGACTACTCCCACTGACAAATGAAGACCAGAGCCTGAATTTTGCTGTACGTGGGTACAACTTCATTTCGGTACTCCCCTTGGAGCTACCAAATTACTTGGGCACCATGCTGCTTACAAACCCTTTTGCCTGATTTTGTTCCATTTGCACCTTCCAGCCTCTTTGACACTCACTGCTGTAAAGTACTAAATCCTCTCTATAATAAGAGTGGAAAAAAATTAAAATAGGAAAAAAAGGGCAGTCGTTCTTTCTCATCAATTCCAAGTGCTATGTGCAGGCACATGGGAGTATATACTGGATGTGAGGAACTTTTCCTCATGGGAAACTTCTGATAGCAGAAGACAGATTTTAATATTGAGTAGTACAGCACAGAGAAGAAGAGATTAAGGAAATGCAGTACAGTATAGACAGGTACTCCAAATAATGAAGCTAAGTGTGCCTAATTTTTGAAACATGGTTCCTTAAGTTCACTTTGCATCTCTGGGTCTGCCTTCTGTGGGATTTGTGGCTGATATTTTTTGATCTTATCAGGCTCTGCAATGGGGTGAACAGAGAGTTAAAAGCATTTGCCTTTAAGATGATTTATCAGATGCTTGCAGTGATGTGTAAATTGATTAAATTTTAAAAGAGAATTCTTCCTCTTACTTGTGTGTACTTTGACCAATGCTTTTCTAACTGAGTAGAAGAAAGGCCAGATATGCTTATACAAAGTTTAAAGTATGTTTGACATTTTATTTTACTTCTGCCACTGAAATACATGCTTTTGTGTTCCAGCCATGGGCACACCATGGTTAAAGTGTACAATTTATGTAGTCTAAGCATTCTGCTTTCCATAAGGTTAAGTATGACTCATTGGAAACATCTAAATCCTGAATGGTGATTCACCACAGGGAAGTGAATTATGGCTCTTAGATGCACGGTGGCCAAGGTAGGTCGTCAAAGAAAAGGACAAGAAGTGAACAAGTAGATGACTCATAACATTGCAAGAAAGACAGAAAAGTCATTCTGAGTTTCCGTGACCATTTTAACAATCATTCTTACCAGAAAACAAAACAGAACTTTGATGGCAGAGTGCTTTTCCATTGCTTCTATAGTAGCAGAGACTATAGTAGCTATGTCTGCAGACTTAATTGAAGATAGAGTCCACACTGAGTAAGCACAGAGCTAGGAAAACTTGCTGCTCCAAGGAAAACTTGCTGCTCCAAGGAATTTGCATCTGAATTTTAATTTGTGGCAAATGAGTGGAGTGAACAGTGGGAAAGCATGAGTGGTGGAAAAGGTGGTAAAAGATTGTGAAAAACTATGTGCACCGCTACCAATGAATTTTCATATACATTATAAAAATGAACTTGATACAACTTCTTCCATAAGCAAAAATGCATTTATACATGTATATATATATTATATATTTATTATATTCATTTATTTTATTTATAATTTCTTTTGGGTGCTGGCGAGGAGGAGAGTTAAACTGGAAGACCATAGAAGCATAGAATCATTATAGTTGGAAAAGACCTTCAAGATTATCAAGTCCAACTGTAAAGCCATAACCACCATGCCTACTGATCATTTTGCAAAAAATTTGCTTGCTGCTGAGAGCGCAACATAAGGCTGTCGCATGCTTTTGAGAACGTTTCGGTGAAAACCCGTGAAAAACTAGTGTTACTGGGACACTAGTCTCAGAAGGGACAGCATCTGACCTGACATTGTTTTAAGAATACAAAACATCACACGGAGTAGAGTTGTCAGGGGACCCAAAGGAGGGCATAGAGATCCTGACTGTGCTGCATGTGAGAAGAAGTTGATGGAATGGGCTTAAGGCAGGCTTAAAATACAAGAAAAAAAAAGGGGGGGAGGGGGGCAATCTTAGCACTTGCAAAGTTGTTATCAACAAAACATTATAAAAATAGCTCATATGTGTGATATATGTACATACAGTTGTATTTTTTGCATTTCTTTATGACGGGATATAATTTTCAGCAGGATTAATAATATATCTGCTAGATTGTTTTAAAAAATCTTCAGTAGAAAAAAGTTCTGCGGACAGCTTTTCATCCCAATTTTACATTGTTTTTGATAAGTCATGAATTATGCTCTTAATTGGAATTATTAGACTGCTATATCATCTTAACTGTATGCTTCTAAGAGCCATTTTTAATATATTTTTATTTATATTTTTATATTTTATATATTCATATTTTATACCAGTTTGGACAGATTAAGCTTTATTGCTACAAAACTCAGACACATCTCCAAAGGTTACAGCAAATGATAATTGTCTTAGCAGTGCAAATATGAAAAATATCCTTGTTATGTAGACTAAAAGTAGATCTTCTCATCTGGCTGTAAATACCTGAATTACTGCAGAACAGTGAGTGAATGTCTGCATAATAGCCCCTGGCCTCCAAAATGTCTATGCAGATACCTGTAGAAGTGCTACAACATATGTCTAGTCCTTGATCCCTGCTCCTCTGGATATACTAGATCAATGGAGGTGTCTGACTGTGGGTGTTGGCCTCATATTTGCAGATTACTAAAGGACAAGTGTGTTACCAACCTATTCAGTACTTTGATAATGTAAAAAGGACACAGGTCCTGAACAGAAGGTTGTTCTGCTCTTGCACAGTTAAAGTAAACCTTAATGAGGGAAAGTGCCATGAACATCCCTAACACAGGGCTAAAGTGCTCATAAATAGTATCTGACTGTCTATATCCGTATCCATTATTGTCTTGAGCTGTGTGTGAAACCACTTGCCCTTGAGCCAAAGTGCACAACCTCTGCTGCAAACTCTTATTTTCCTTAGAGCTTGTTCTTTCAAAAGGGTATGTGCATATATGATTGCTTTGACTTCTAAAAGATCCTTGGGAGTAGTTAGAAGTTTTAATATGGTTACAAAAGGGGAAGAACACATAGACTAACTTATAGGGGTAGCTGTTCCTGAATATGTTTAATGTATGCAATGATTTGTGCTGCCACTTTGAAAACCCCAGCTGAAAGGCAAGTTTGTGTAGACATAGCTAATAGAGATCATCTCCTTGCTTTTACATACAATAAGGGAATTAGTTTCCTGTTTAGAATTAATAATGCTACTATAAGTGTTAGTAGAGAAATTAATAAATCAGGTAAAGCCTACTAAAAGGATATTGTTCCTATCTTATAGGCCCTACCAAGACATACTTTATGCCACTAAGTCTCCTGGTATAAAAATAGATCAAATCTGCGTGGGGAAATGGGCCCCATCAGTCTATGTAGTATTGCAACTAAAATTTCTATGCAAATGGAGCATGTATGATTAGCAACTTAGCTGCTAATTGCCAGATCAGTTATGATTATTGGTTACTGCAATCCACACAATTTTTATCATAAAACATTCTAATATATGTTTCTGATTATAAACACTCTGCTCTCCTGCTCTTTAGAAAATGAGCAGCAATAAATAATAACCATTTCTTATTTAAAGCTACTGAAGAGGTAATGTTTAATTATGCTTAAACATGCTGTGTTTTTATACCACTTACTGTATAAAAATGGATATTGAAGGTTCTTCATAGCTGATACTGTAGGTAAAGGTATATAAATACTCACTCTGATTTTTCTATACTGAACTCTTAAAGGTATCAAGAATGCTTTTGCTTAATGATTGCAGAAACACATATCATATCGTGATTATGTGGTGCTGGGCAGTGTTTATTATTAGGCTGAACTCCTCTTGGCCCTTTGCAGCCCCGATAGCAAAGGCGATGGCGAAGCTCAGAGATGCTCAGTGTTGCCAGAGCTCTGTTGGACCCTGCAGGGAGCACGTCCTTGTGACCTGTCCTGGAGGGAGTTCCCTCTGCAACGGGCCCAGCACGAAAGGGAGACGCTGACTCTGGTCTCTCACAGCTTTCCTATTTCCTTATGGTGTGGAGGGCTTCCTTCTGACTTGGTGGTTGCTTTTGGGAGCTCCGAGCAGCAATCATTTGTTTCGGACTGCAGGGTTTCTTTTTTATTCTTCATTTTCTGAAGATGGAAGAGTTACTTTGATATGGTAGTAAACCATAGCAGATGAACTTCAGGTGTTTCTTAACAGAGTCATCTTCTGATCCCCACAACAAAGATTCATGAAAGCTAGTGTTTTTCATCTAATGCCCAGCTCCCTAGGATGTTTGAATGGCCTTTATTTTAAAGCACAATTATAGAAGGAAGAGAAGGAAGTTGCATTTACAAATAAATTCTTTTTGTTTGCTAACAAAATCCAATATATTTCATTTTAAGCATTTTTTGTATGAAATTGCTTACTTTCCCACATAGTCTTGAGCAACTCTGTCAGAATTAGCCCCAAAAAGTCTTGGAGAGGACTACTAAATAAGTAAAATTATTTTTAGTTGTGCAGAAATCACTGCTTTTACCTAGATTTTTACCGTGTGTGTTACGGTTGCATTCTATCATCTCATTGATTTATTATAACATATATTATGTAAATCATATGATAGAAACTGTACACATTAGAAACATTAGAAACTGTAGTAAAGACTAGAAGAATTAGAATCATACTCTTTTGATGCTTGCCCTTTGCAAGATGAATCATGGAACAGCTAATAAAAATATCAAATCCTGGAAAAAATAAAGCTCTAATTGCACCATATAGCATATGCCATCTGTTTACAATGTATTGCTGAGCATCCTGGTGGGCAGAGCTGCATGCTTGCACAGGGGCCTCGTCAGTTTTATTCAAGGATCGGAAAGGACAAGGAGCTGCTGCTGCTGCCTGGGAGCTGTGAGGTGCCAAATGAAGAGCTCACTGTTCCCCAGAGCACAGGCAGGGCACCATCCACATGGCCTCTTGCCATGGTCTCTGGTTTAATGCTGCTGTTGCTTTGAATTTCAAATATTTAAGCTAGAAACATGGAAACACAAATTATTCTATACTATGCTAAATTGCTAACCATCGAAGCTCAGATTGCCTCACCTTTTGATTTTCCAAGCAAAGAGGTGACCCATTTCCAATTATTCCGTTATAGGCAGGTGTGTTTGTGTCTTCCTCAAGATGTCAGGCCGGGAAATAGTTCAGAGTTTGATGCAACTTCCCAGACACCATTTTGTGACAAGGTAGCTATGGGGATTCCTGAAGTCTAGGGTTGAGCCTTGGCTGCCAGAAGACCCATGTCTTGATTTACCTGTGTATCTCTTATTCCATTTACATTTTCATTCTTGCACACACCCTTGGAAGCAAAGAAAGCACATTTATACGGATACTCTAGATTGCTTGTGCCATAAGTACTTGCACGCTCAGCTCACCAGCAGGCTTACAACCAAAGGATTTACTGGCAGATACAGTACACTGGAAATATGTTGGCATTCAGAAATGTGTGACCTGTAAAAAAAGTCTCAGCAGAAAGGTCTGTAGAGCTCCAGAGAAACATCAATGTAAAATGTGGCCAGTCAATTTTGAATGATAATGGCTGAGAGCAAGCTATCATTTGTGTGCAGGTAATGACAGTATGTGAGCAAAAAAAAGTCTGAGTGTCACTGGATATATTATTCATAATAAATTAATCTCTCAGTTATACTTTTCATCAAGATGAACACTATCATCAGCATGCTCCAAAAGGCCATCTTTAACTAAGATCTAATTCCTAAACATATTTCATGGTTTATAACTGGTGAGAAGTGCCTAGCCCTTGTAACCTTTTTAGACTGGCAATCTTGAGTAAAATGCATGTAACTTTTAATTTAAGTAATATTCTGTGGAAAAGGGGGCTTATTTCCCACTCAGTAGAGAAAGTGGAGAATTAGCACAGCTCTTGGAAAGGGAGCCGAGGCACAGCATGGAGGGAAAAGCATGGCAGAAGAACGAATCCTCATAGCTTAGGAAAGCAAGAACGGGGAATGTTGTTGGCTGCTGCCTCAAGATATTTTGTGCAGAGCTAAGTAACTTCTGATTGTGGACTGTGATAAAGGCTCATTTCCAAGGCCAGCCTAAGGCTCTTGAAACTGTTTATGTAATATAATTTTTTTCAAAGATAATTTAGAGAAAGCATATTAAATATTAAGTACTAAAAGTATGTTAAAGTTGTTAAAAAGAAAAAGCCCCAAAGAATATGGTTCCTAAGAGCCTCACACTTCCTTTACCTTCCCATTTCCAGGTATCTGGTTGAGCAGGAAGGCAAATAAGTCTTGCCAACAGCTGTGGAAACCAGATTCTCTGGTGTTGGTCTGGTGTTGAGTCTTATGCCTGGACCTGGTGGCTGTCCCCTCACAGAAGAAACTCCCATTTGCAGCAGAGACAGATACGTCCTGCTGCCTGCTGCCAACCAGCTCTCCATGGGCGTGGAGAGCATGGGTATGGGAATGTTTGGGATGCAATTGAGTTTTTTTGGGGACGCACTTGAGCTTTTGGGGGGATGCATTTCCTCGGGCTGGGCCAAATGTGGCCCTCCTCACTTCTGCTGACTGGCAAGCCACACAGCAGCGCAGCACTGCACTCCTCTTCAGGCATATATGCATATAGGCGTACATACATATATGCACATGATCTAATTTTTCCTGCAAAATCGGCCTGCCGTGCTAACCTTTGCTTTCACTTTGCAGCAGCAGTGCAGGAGTTTCTCAGAGATGAAGCTGATTAGGATTGATGAGCCCTGGTCACGTAATAACCCCACGGCTTATTAGTACCTTTTTGACGGTGACTAGAAAATGCCGCATAATTTCCCTCTCACCATATGTTATGCTCTTGCAGGTACATATGGAAAAGGGCACTCTCATTGACTTGAGTCATTCTGACTGAGACTGACTGATAAGATCCCTGTTATTTGAACGGGTGTTCCAACCGCTTTTTGTTAAACCAGATATAAGATTAAATTAATTTTGGCAAAAACTGTCACGGACACTTTTCCATTGGGAGATCTTTCTTCGGCAAGCCTGCAGGCACCACAGCCAGTTGCGACCGCTCTTTTTATTTCAGACCTTCCTTGAAGCATACATAAGGACCTTGGAGAGGATAACAAAAACGAAAAGTGCCTCGTTGTAATTTAGTGCTTCTCTTTGTCAAAGCATGACTCCTAGTAGAATCTGGGTTACGATTTTTTACTGTGAAGGAAGTTACAAGTTTTAACTGCAGGCTAATTCCTTGCATGGAGCCCTAGACTGGCTGTGGAGGTTTCTGTGATCCTGAAGAGAAACATTTTCAGTCTGTGTGCTGGATTGTTGCTGCATAATACTATGTATTGCTGGCTGCCCTGGGCCCACAGTCTGCTACAGGCTACAAGTAGTGAAGTGGTGCACAGAGTGATGAACACGGTTCCCAGCAAGACAAATGTCAGTGGGTTTGACTTGCCCCCTGGGTTTGCTTCCTAGGTCTTGTATCGAAAGGGTTTGTTTGGAAATTAATTAAACTTCACTGGATGTTAACAGTTGAAGGGATTTCAGAGAATGAATCTTACATATTTCTCTATGGGTACAGGGAAGCAATTTATATAAAAGGCATCTATTAATAAGCTAGGTGAAGCGAGCACATACATCTAATGATGGATTTTGATTAAATTGATGCTGGCAGATTTCTTTTGTAGCAATTACATTAAGAAACCATTTGTGTCACCAAACGATTTTAGTTTTGACAGAACAGCGTTTTCTTCCAATACGAGAGATGATTTAATATTTTATTGTTCATAATTACCACGTTTATTATCTGTAACCTAGGTTTGCCCATGCCACACTGCCTACTTCTTGTCTGTGCTTTGCCATTATATTAATTTTACCAGCCTTGGCTCTGGACTCATTCTGGGTCTGCAGCTTTTCTGTTTTATGTTTCTATAGCTACAAATTTTTGCCACTTTGCTTGTTTACTATTCAGCCAAATGGCATACAAGAAAATCATGACGCTGGTACTAGCTATGGCAAATGAAATCCACCACTAAAGATACAAGAACTAGTAGATTGGGAAAAAAGGCAATAACTTTTCTGAATTCTTTAGTTCTGAATCACACAGTCCACCGGGGAAAGAAGCCAGGGAACTGCTCAGTGACAGTCTCCAGTCAGAAAAGGAGAGCCAAAGCAAGAGAAAGAAATAAATTTGTTGGTTGAGCTTTATATTCTTTGAGCGCCTGAAAACTTAAATGTATTTTTTGTTTTTTTAAAATCTTTTAAAGCCAATCTTTTTTTTAGAGGGATAAATGAACTTTTTTGGGGTCCCAGAGTTGAGTGAATCTAAAATTAATTTTCACAGGTTATAGTAATGCCTGAAGTGGGATGCCTGAAGATTTAGGTAAAGATTAAATTCTACTTACCTGCATATAATAGTAGGTAGAATTAATTAAAAAAAAAAAAAGTCCCACGATACTGGGGTATTGTAATGCCGGCCACTACCAAAGCATGATAGTAGACTGAAATTCTTGTTTTGAAATAAATATTTTGTTGTTTTGACATCAATGTATTCAGTCATGTTTCACTTTCTCTTGCTATGTTTCCTATTTTGCAAAGCAAAAAAAACCTACATGGGTTGTCACATGTTCTTTTTTCTCTGTTCTTTAGTAGAACAGTAGTTCTTTAGGTCTGTAACTATAACTTAGTCTTGCCTACATGACATGAGAGCCTTTAAACAGTAAAAAAGATATATGTAGGTATATATACACACATGTATTTTTAATTAGCTATTTGTTAGAGCGCCTCTGGTTGCTGGCTAGAAAGTGCTATGGGTGCTAGGGATTACAGAGTTGTGAAAAAACCCAGCTTTCTTCCGAAGACTTTACAGTGTAATTAATTAATCTGTGTAAAATGCCTTACAAGGGAAAATACTGTGAAAGTGTTAACTTTTATTTTCATTGTTCATATTGTTTCATTTCTTGGGTTCCTTATTCACTACTGACACAAAATTCACATTGATGTTATAAATATTTTGCTTAGGTAATGATTGATTAAGAAGCACAGTTTGGCCTTTATTTTATTCTCTCTTTGATGAGGCTTTTCATTAACAGCATTGTAATGTGATTTGCTATGCTACTCTCTTTCTGTGCTATGAGGCACACGAAAGTGCTTGGTTTAAAGGTGATATAAATTAAAATGATTGTCATATAAAGCACCCAAACATATTGCGCAGTCTAATACCTGAAAAGGTATGAAAAACTTAATGCTGAAGCTGAGCTATTCACTGTGCTAGTTCTTTGACTGCTTTTATGTAACTAAGAAATGCGACTCCTCTTGCAGCTGCAGGCTTGTTTATTATTGCACAATCCTTTCTGGACCTAAAGCATCTCTCTCAGCTACAACGGGAGGTCACGCTCAAAGGAAGCCAGCTCCCATGCGCTCCAGACACACGTTTCCTTCAACATTCTGGGGGCTGGGGTAATGTCTTGTTACAACTTCATGGGTGCTTCTTCATTACCCCCAGCACAGGGAATGGAAAGCCAGGCAGATGAAGCAAACCTCAGAGGGTATTTGTGGGAGGGTGCTGCAGACTTCATGGAGTCAGGAGCAACCTGCCTGCTCCTCTAAAGCCTATAGGTGTCTCCAAAGAGGTTTCTTCCTCCTCCTTGCCCTCTTCTCATTCGCTATCCATGAGGGTACTCTCCCTTCTCTGCAGACCATCACACCAGACGCTCGTCAAATAAATCTTGATCCAAGCTGGTCACCTGTGTCCTATAATGGGGCGAAATCGGAGCTTGAGATTCTGGTCTATATTACTTCCGTTTCAGATTTGCTTTCTGAAATTTTGTCCTTATGGCTAAGTATCGTTTTAACCTAAAGCCATAAATATAAACACAGAATAAAAGGTACGCAGAATGCTTTGTGGGATGCTGTTGGTTGTGCAATCAGCCATTATTAATATATACATAAGAGGCAAACTTAATGTTTTCCAGTTTAGAGCAGCTCCATCATGTAGCTTAATGTATCATGTGCATAATGGTGAAATTAGAATTTCCCATTAGTGTATCTATTCTGCATATTATGCATTGTGGAGAAAAAATTACTCACATGACCAAGTACAGAAGTCATGTTGGCCATCACTAATAGAGTAGGGAAGGCAGCATGTGTAGTCATCCAAGCAGGCTGTAATTGCCGGCTACAGCAAACAATTTGCTTAATGTCCCCATAATTATAACAAACACCCAACTCGGTCTGTACTCTAATATTTGCCACATTGTCCCCATGCTCTGGGGCATGCTAGGATCTGAATGATTTTTCCAGCTTCTTTCGGTTGGTTTAACTTCTTTTTTTCCCCCTGCTTTCCTCTTACCTAAATATGCAAACAAACATAGGCAGTTTGGTACACTATTGAATCATGAAATCAGTCTTCAGTCTCTTGATATTTTCCCCCTGCTGCCATTGGTTTGCTCTTCTTTCTTCTTCTTTTCTTTTTTTAAATTAATTCCTATGTCATAGTTCATATAGTTTACTACTTATGATTAGAGCATTTTTGTTCTAAATGTGGTATTTAAGCCTGAATTGGTCCTCTGTAGTTATGGAGCAGGTATACTTTGCTACCTAAGTTATCCTGTAATGTCAGACTGGAAACTGCTGTCAGCCCTTTTCCAGGACAGTAAAATGCTTTATCTACTTGCCAGACTGCATAACACACTAAACGTGTCTTGAGACTTGGCAGATTTGGGAAAGGATGCAAACCCTTACAACAAAATATTAGAAGGAGATTTTGAGTCTATTGCATTATGGATTTCTGTAAGGGAAAGCTAAAGTGCATTTTCAAGGAGCAGTGAAAGCCTGAGGATGTGACATTTCGGTAGCCAAGCTTTCCTTGTAATTGTATTCATGCTATATACCCCTAATGTGAATGCTAGCCTCCATACACAGTTCTGTGCTACTGTATTTGTCTTTTGAAGCCTGTCAGTGTGTGTTAACCAGGCCTTCAGTTTTATGCTTAATATAATGAATTTCTTTCTCACTGATTTCATAAGTACAGTATTTTAATCGGCATTCTGCCGCAATTTTGTCTCTATTACTCAGTTTGATGACCTGATGAGAAATTACAAAATGTGACACAACAGTACACTTTCTCCTTTCAGTTGTATTATAGTGAATATTTCATATTTCTTTGAATATTTCATCTTGCTTTGATTTATAATGTTTGCAGAATACTACATTAGGATTCAAATGAACTTTGCATTTTTCTGCCTAAGTAAATGTGATAATTCTGTTAGCATCTAAATGAGATCTTATTATTGGCACTATTGTTTAATTACATGCAGTACTGCTTCTACTATATCTTTCCATTATGTTCAACATATTGTTAAATTAAATTCTAAGATATATTCTAGAACCAGAAAAGAAACTGTAAGCACAGAATAGAAATCACCTAATTTGGGTAAAATATTTCAATGTAATCTTCAGACACCATGTACAATGATTTGCATATAATAATTGTAATATTGGCTACTATTAATAATACCCGGTGATAATAAATTTGTATTGTTAAGGAGCAGCTTTCCTGTCCCCAGTGTGTCCATGTGGGAAGAAATTAAAGGTGAAACAAAAATCCAGTAAAAAACATATCTATCTATCTATCGTCCTCTAAACTGATTTATCAGCAGATAAACAGTATCACGAAGTGAGGATATGTTTGGAGCAAATCTTCAGGGTCGTTTTAAGACGCACTGGGAAAGAACATTTTTTTTCCGAGTCTAACATTTCAGATATAAAATTGCCAGTTAAAGGTGGATTAGCCTCAGCCAATGCCACCTCATATTTAAAGTAAACTATCTTGTATGTCTTTGATAGGGACAGTTGCTCTGCTCAGGAAAAGCAGAGGCTAAAATAAACCTACACATTAGGAGTCTCAGACATGAGGTGATGCCATGGAAATTTCAGTGTAGAGGAAGGTTGTGGCTGCACTGTGGAAGACAACACTGGAAACCAGGAACATCTGTTATTTGTGATGGTGAAGAAAGCGGGGGGAGAAGCCTATGGAGGTCGATACCTCTGTACTTACTTGTATCCCAGCAGTTCTTACTTCAAAAGCACTGAATAACACGTAGATTCAATATTTTCGTGCTTTTTCTGGTCAGCCTTTCCTGTGTCAGGCATTTTTCTCTGATTATAAACTGTTTTCCCTCAGTGACATTTGCTGATCCTTAGTACACAAGAGCACATAATTTTTCAAGTATGTAATAGCCCACATGTGAATCTTTTGTCCTTAAATACCACACTAAAACCATCTGAGATGAAGCACTATGGGTGTAAGACCTTGTGTATGAGTCTGAACAAATGTAAGACAGATGTAAAAGTCAGAGGTGATTTGCCTAAGGTTTAGAATTCAGGATGAATCAGTAAATCCACACTGAACTTTTATATAAATTCTCTGCTCCCTAATGCTGAAAAAGCTGAGAGAAGGGATTCCTCCAAGAAATTGCTATATTGTTATAATCCTATATTATGCACCTATTCACATAATGGAGAGTAAAGAGTTTAAAATTCCTTATGCTATTTTCTTCTTCTCTGCTATAGTAGTTAAATCCTTTTGGTGAGTTACTACAGGTCTCCAGAACAGGACTTGTAAGAGCATCCTTCTCCACTGCTTCAAAATGTAATTTTGATGTGCCTCTCCCATGTGCTTTTAGGGTGCCTGGTGCCTTTAGGGTGCCTGAAGTCCACTCTAAATTATTTTGCACATAAAAATCTCTAGAAGACTAGGCATGAGCTCTTTAGTCTTCCTTAGTTAGCGACTGTATTAATTTCACTATAAAATGATGAAATTAACTGCAGTTAAAGCCTAAGAATGAGCTGTAAAAATTATTCTTGACTTTCTCATGACTGCAGTATAGCTCAAGGTTAGATTTTTTTTTTTAATCTTTCATTTAAATTGAATGATAAGGACTTCTTTTCAGCTGTTTACTATTTACACTGGACCAATTTAATCATGGGATTAATAGCTTTGGGATGATGAAGTTCTCTATATTTACATTGAGAAATGTTTGTTTTGCACTATGACGGGCTAGGACTAATAAGGAGTAGCTATAGAGAATAACAACAAAATTTCAAAATCAAATCTGGGCAATGTTGGATACCAGATGCAAAAGAACTTTTCAGAACTCTGACTACATGAGAGAGGGATACAGTGGTACGGAGAGTAATATAATGGGAGCATAAAGAATCTAATATTTTCTAAACAGTATTGGACAAATCACATTTTTAAAAGACAAAATATGCATTTAAAAGCAATCTTAAACTTCCCAGTGAATTTGATTAGTCTGACTCTTCCGGCAAGTTTGTAAGATTTTGGCTGTTAGTCTTCAGAGGGTATCTCCAAACAGAACTGGGCTTCACCACACTACATTAAAACTCTTCAGAGGTGTAGCTTATTTTCAGTGACCTTTTATTTTTTTCTTTTTTTTTCCCATGAGCTATCAACTTAAACATAAAGAGAAAAGAAAGAAAATAGAGATCGTCGGGCACCTTGCATGAATCCGAAAGCTTCAGAGTCTGACTTTTGGCAATAGATCTTTTTAAAATAGAAAGACTCTAGATCTGAGGCCTCGAAATTCCACTTAATTGCCAACTGCAATTGATGGAGAAACTGTTTGAGAAATTATAGCCTCTTTTTAAAGTGCATTTATCCATCTTGCAATTAATACTGATAGCAGCTTACATAATCATGAGACATTTTCCCTGAAAAATGGATGAAGTTAAATGAACCTTTCCTTGGAGCCTGACATCCTTCCTGGGATACTATGAAAAGTGTATTTGCTATAGATTTAAAGTGATGTACTGCACTGCAAATGACATAAGCTTCTCCGCTAGTTCTTTTGAAAGAAAATTAAGACGGATGGATATTCTAGCTGTATATGAAAAAGACATTAGCTTTAAGAGCAAGTGAAATGCTGACAAAGACTCAAGACCCAATGTATACTACTTTCATTCTAGTGCTGAGAAGACTTTTGTACTGTGAGACACTACTGTATGTTTAAATAACATTTCTTATAGTCACTAATAAAATTATACATTTTCTCCTGCTTCATGACTTGCTTATTTAAAATATTTAAAATATTTTGATCCCTGACAATTTGAAGCACACAGCATTTCAAAACAATTGCTAGGTAGCATTTCAGGCACTTCATTTTCTTTTGCTATATTGAGAGCAGAAGATGGAGTCACTGGAAGTATATGTCCAGCGCATTTAAGTGTCCATGATAATCTTGGAGAAAATAAAAAATCTGAGATTTTTAGGCATGATCTGTCATGGAGATTGTATGTAATCCAGTGTGCAGTAAAAAATAGCAATGTGCCGGATGACCTTGGGGTAAGCAGCAGTCCTCATGTCTGGTATCTTGGGCTGTTCAAAACACTGTTACAGTAAGAGAGAAATTGAAAAAACCAAGTATGGGCAAATACAAAAATAGCAGGATATTTGGACCAATGGTGAAAATTTTGCAGAACAGGCTAAATCTGGGTTTCAGTTTAGCTTCATGAACAACCTCTTCTGAGACACAAAGACTGAGTTCTTCATGTTTAGAAGAAAATTTTTCTGGAAAATATTTAACCAGTCAAAGGGAAAGTGGCAAAAACACAGAGAAGATATTAATTGTTGGAAAAAAATTACTAAGTGTTTGCTGCCGCCCAGTTGCCCAGGCTAGACTAATTGGATTATGCCCCTATGATCCTACCTCCTTTCCAGTGTCTTATTTTACTGTATCTGAACCAAGTCACGATTCCAGGCCTCAAGCAATACCACAGCCCAGCTTGGAAAGGGGACCTTTCTGCAGATGACTGCAGGAGAATTCCTGAACACTGAAATGGCCTTTTTTAGGTTCTTTCTTCAACTTCTCTACTGCAGTATTTAACAGATAGAACAACATGGTAAATGTATCACCTTTAAGTCTCAAAGGGAACACACCTCCTGTTTCCACCAGCTATGGGTTACTCATCCTACTTGACCACTTGTGCTGTTTTTCAACCACTGTTTTGCTTCTTTTCCAAATATCCAGCAGAGATGGGATTAAATTTCAACCTGGAGAGAGCTGCTTTATGGCAAATAAACAAGACAACTCCACGAGATGGTGATTTATGACCAGACTTTCTAGAAAGAGTGTAAATATCACTCTGCAATGTCAAGTGCCATTAGAGTATATTGCATTTTGCTGAAAAGAGGTTGCAATTTTCAGTCCTCTTAATTCAAGTACAAATCTAGCCTGAAAGGCCCAAACCTAAGTAATCTGAGTGATTTTTCTATGTACTTTTTGTGTGAGTAAAAGGCTTCTGCTAGAATTCTAAGCAGAGAGAAGAATGATGTTCTATTATCATCAAATGACTTTATACTTTACTATACAAGCTGATGAAAATTACTGCTAAACATTTCATATATTTTTCATAGGCATTTGATCTTTGGACTTTATCAACTGAGTTTGTTATCCCCCCTGCACTTTTACCATTTGTATATTTTCACTATGGTAGAAAAAGAAATGATGTAGACCCTTCATGTTTCTATGGAGTCTTTTACATAAGAGTGACAAAGGGCTATACAATGTACTTACGTGGTAGATGACCTTTATGGAAAATTAAAATGCGTTATTGTAAATACCTCATTGTAAATACATTGTTGTGTGTTTTTGTAACTTGCAGGATGGTTTCTGCTAAGTTCTGCATTTTTAATTCATGCTCCCAAAGAGGGTGATTGTGGGTTTTGATATACTGACACAGACAAAAATAAGATAGTAAGACACTCATTGTTACTAACATTTCATAGTAAATATTCTCTAGGGAATGAGATATTTGTAGCAATCAGGATGATACTTTCTTTAAAGAACTGATTCCAGCCCCAAACTGGTCTATTTGATAAAAAAAAAATAATGCTTGCTTCCTAAAGTCTTTAATATTCATGGTTTATTTTAAGAGATGTATCTAAGGCTAGGAGCCTGCTGATTTTCAGTATTTGACTTCCATTGATTCTTTCCACTATTTGTGTTGTTCTTTCCATTATAATGAAATGGACACATCATTACTTTATATCTTCTCTGTGAATGTAAATATTAGGTTCATAAAAATCTCTAGTTGTGTTGAAGTGGTACTTGCCTTTCTGCCCATGTGATACAGATCTGCCATCTTCTTTGAGCCCAAAATGGTAGCTCAAAAGGGTAGCTTTGAGCCCTTTGGTAGCTCATTTTCCTTTTAAAGTACTTTTGGACTATTCCCAATTAAAATATTTAATGACTAACTTAATGACTGACTTAATTTATTTAATGACCATCATTATTTGTTGCTGTAGCGTGATGTCCTCACAGGAAGTGCAAAAGTCGCTGTCACTCGAGAGACTTTTATGCATGCGACCAGAACTGGGATTTTTCTCCAAAAGCTTATTGCAATTGAATTCTGCACTATATAGAACCGGAAGGAAATGACAACACTTTTCCCTCTAATATCAGCAATAATAATAGCTGATTTTTGTAAGGCCTAGTATAAGCTTCATTGGTGTGAGAGAACTGGACTCCTCTTGTTGCTCTTGCAATCTTTATGCTACTTTAGTTTTCCTATCATGTCTGCTGCTCGTTTTCCCTAACACTTCAGGGGTGATGGGAAGTTATTACTCCCGAAGGTCAGAAGCCTCCTCCTGATGCTGTTGGGGCAGGAGAGCTTAAGCAGTGCATTACCCTCCTACCCTCCTAACTATGTTCATGCAGGAAAGACTCCTTTCTTGCTCCTCATCCTGGTCATGGGATGACAAATGTTTGTGTCATAGGCAGTTTGGCATTATCAGTTCTCACATTAATCTCACTTGTTTCCACCAAAAGGTGATTTCTTCATGAAGCTACAGCATATTCTCCGTTCTATCTAGGCAAACATACAAGCACAGGCACTTGCAGGACTTGCTACTTTCACTTTAAAATAAATGTTGGAAGGGGTGCAAACCTGCTCTTTCACTTGGTTGCTATTTTTTTTCGCCTCTTTCAGGTACAAGGTCTGCTCCTTTTTTTTACATCTACTTTTGCTGTTGACACCTTGCCCTTTACAGAGCTAAGTTCAGTCCTGGCAGATCATGATCTAGAATGATGTACAGTCTGGAAGCTTAATAATTTTCAAAAGGAAACATAAATATTCTAATCTCTGTTAAATTTGTGAATAGGCTTGATGTGCAAATGTGGACACTTACACATCTTCACAGTGACTAAATACTCAGGCACAGTGCTGCAGTGCACTACCCAACCACCAAAATACAGTTCCACTGGCTATTAAACACATGGTTCTGCTTATTTCCCTATGTCTTCCTGTCCTGTATGAGTCTTGCTGAACAACATAGCAGTTTGTTGAGAGTTAAAGCTTTTCAAAGCTTTGTTTGAAGCCTTGGTGATAGGTGCCATTTAAACACATCTGCTTAAGTCTCTGCAGACTTACATACCAATTTAACTTAATTAAATTCCACTGCTTTACAGCTGAGATTCTTCTACCTAAAGTGAACTTTAAATTAAATGGCATGCCTATTCTTCCATCCATAAAGAAAAACCTTCTAATCCATCCTTTCCATGAAAAGAAAATGAATAAAAATGTAAATGTGGACCATTTCATATTGAATTAAAATATGTTGCAACATATTCAATCTATGTCAAAGTCTTGTTCCCTCTTGAAATATCTAGACCTGTCTTTAAACTATGATATATTGGGGCTATCTACCAAACCTGTGTCAACCTATGTCTGTTTTGTGTGTGTGCATCTATTAGATGCCCTAGGCGAAAAAAAAAAAAGGAAGTTGTCTTAACCAGAAAATATAACCCATCTGGTTATAGAAACCCAGCAGCATGCCACTCTATATTTCTTGGTTAAATACGAGCAGTGAGCTCAGCTTGCAAAATGAGTTTAAGACTGAGCAAGTAACATGCAAAAACTCTAAATTACATCGTGACTGAACTTTTCCGCTAGTCTGAATTTTATGGGATGCTCAACAGCCATATATTTCTATTTTATATATGAGATGCAGAATATCTTACCACAAAGATTTTTGGAAATAGATTCTTGTAGTATTACTAGCAATTAGCTATACTATTGCTATTTAAATACATTAAGTGTTGTGTGAACTGATCTTAAAATGGTCTGAACTTTCCAGAATACGAACTCTGTTGAAAAAGCGTCTTTTTTGGGCTGCAGTTTCTAAGAACTCTTTGCATATCAACTGCATGATAGTTAAAACCAAACAAAACTGAAAATGAAGCAGACCAGGTTTTGGCTGCCCTTTGAGCTTGCAGACTCTTGAGGTGTTCCCATGACTAGTAAGCCTTTTTTCTGTCCCTGGGCTTGCTCTTGTCATTTTAGATTCTGTTGAATTTATGTGGGCCACTCTGTACCGTTGATGCTGCTGAAATGCATGCTCTGAAACAGCAGCGTTGTGGCAGATGTCCAAGGGATAGCTTCCATATGGGTGATCTTCCTTCCTTGGATAAGTGAAGATTAATTCAATTAACCCCTCCAAGACTTTTTCTTTCAGATTGTGCAACCCCTACATCTGTTTAGCCAAAATCTCTCTTAAAAAAAAAAAAAGGCAGGGAAAAGCCTTAGAATTTCAGTATCACTTATTATATAAGTCTCAGAGATAATGTAATTTTTAACTGCCTACTGTGATTCCTACTATGCTTGTTCAATGCCTGTTTTGAAATGCTTCTCTGTGAAAATCAATGTTTAGACTGAACACAACCCCCTTCCCTCCCAAAAAACAATAGGAACGAGAAGAATTCCTTTAAAACTTTTCTATTATTAAAATGCATTAAAGTAATTATCTTGCTACACAGTTTTGACCTAGGGCTTAATAGCCAACTGAAGTCAACAGTCTTATATTTCCAAGATAATCTATAGCATCATCTAGCTACTAATCTTCAAGAAATACTTAAATATTCCACGGTTAGTTATTACTTCAATAAAATGTGGTCTCAAAGAATTGCAGTATGCTCTCTGGAAGCCAGTGTGTTACAAGAAAAAACTAAAAACCATGTAAATCTGCAAAGATGTTGAAGAAATAAGGACTTTTTTTTGTGATAAATGGACTGGAGTATAAAAGATGACTGGAAGTGAGTATTTAATAGTAAGCATTAATATAATGGATAAAAAATACAGTGAATGCCACATGTAGAAAAAAGAAATGGCTATTCCATTATCATTAAAATAAAGCAAAAAAGGAAATTGTGAGAATTCAAATCTTATGCATAGATACACTCACTGCAAGTTTAGTTTTTACATGCAGGATCCCAAAGGAGTCTGACAATTCATGTGTCTGGAAGATCTGCCATATCAGAGTATGTTTTGTTTTCTATTTAAATCCCAAATACTATTTTTCCTGGCTTTCAGCCCATATGTACAAATGTTTCAAGCTAACTTTTATCAATACCGAACAATTAACTAAGACATTTCTATCCAAATATTAGGAATATTTCTGTTCCCAAAGACTTTATATTTTTGTTAAAGGAGAACTGGTTTAGCACTTTCAAGAGCATAATTAACTGACTGTCTGTGAGCAGGTGAGCTTGATATTTGAAGCAATATTTTATCTGACATTTAAATACACTGTTCATTGCTAAACAAAGATGATATTAATTAAGGAAACAGAAATAAAGTTATTATTTCTGTTGATACATGCACCAGGACAGAAGGTCCGTTAGTCTCAGATATCCTGAGGTATAGCAATACTGTAAAATGATCACACTTTTGAGCTGTCTTTTGTTTCTTCTGCCTACATAGAGATTAGCAATTTCTCTGCATTGTAGCCAGTTGCACAATTTGAATCTGGATTTTATGACTCTTCCACTTTTGGTAACAATAAATCCATTAAAAACTGCAATTAATTACAGTGGCTCTGTCTCTTAGTGAACCATTTCATTGCAGATGCATCCAGTAAGTATTTGGGAATCTCTGTTAGATATCAAACAAAATCCCTGGATTCACTGCTAGCACTGAGTTATAAAATCTTCAGTGGCAGAAGAGCATCGTACCAAAAGTCCCTTGCATATCCAGGTGAATAGCCCCAGGTCTGGGGGGTTGCACCTATCCAGGCGCCAAGTCCTGCTCTGCTGATTTTAGGTAGGACATCATCGGCCAGAGAGGACACCTGCCTCTAAGGTATTTCTACATCATGGCTGGTGGTTTGGGGTTTAGCTCTGGCAATCCAGAAGGGAATTCAAACAGCATGTCCCGTTTCTCTGGGACTGCTCAGGCAACACCGTCCTCCCAACCTAGGTCCACTGAACTCAAGCTTTTCTGGATGTTCATTCAGTGACATTCAGTGACTACGGGCTGCTATTACCCAAGCACATTCACATGCTCTTTGGCAGATAAGTTCTCTGCTTAAAAAAAAAAATGTGATAGGTGCTTTATTCCTCAGCTCACACTGCTGTCTCAGTGCTGGAGGCTCTTCCAGCAGTTAAATTAGTACCTCTTAGTGTCAATTTAATTTAACCTAAGTGAAAAATAAATGTGATAAAGGTTGTAGAAAAAAAGAGCCCCAAACTTCATATTCTTTTCATCACACAGATATGACCAAAGACTTACTGATAGCTTATTCTCAAATAAGCTGAGATGTTCTCTTAAGCAAGTTTTCTAACTTAAAGGAACAAAGACATAGCAAATTAAACCATAAACTTTGCCTGACTCGAGAACACAGGATGTACTCTGTTTGAACTCCAGAGTTCATTTCCTCTCATTTTTATTAACTTTTATGTCTTGTGTCTCTTGCTTGGAAAGTTCAGTGCTTACTAATGGACAACTAGTGATGGTGAAATTCCTACACAGTTTAACCAAAGAAAGGAGGAGCTATACTGTGTAGTATTTGAGTTCTATATCCTGCAGGTTTTATATAAACTACTGAAATATTTCTCTCTGTATTTAAAAAACTCTTGAAAATTGCCATATTGAGGCAGAAAGGTAATGCTAATTCTTATTGCTAGTGCTAGGGTTTGATGGTAGTTTCTAAAGCTCTTCCATATTCTTGAAAGACAACGAAATGCTACTTTCTCCTTCTCTTTGTTTTTTCCTGAAGATCTGGATTCTTTGCCTGTAATATCCCCTCCCCCTTTTTTTTTTTTTTTTTTGTATTTCATGCTTATTTTCTACCCATCTGTTCTGCTCTCTCAGCTCCCTTTCCCCACATGTCCTGTCAGAAAACTCAGAATAGCAAAAAATGATTTGTGCAGTTAGGCATACAATAAATGAAAAGATTTGCCATTTGGGTGGCATTTTCCACATATATGTAATGCTCAGAACACACTTTAGAGATTCTTATGTTAGGTGTCCTGCAATTGGTTCAGTAATCCTGGAACTAGTGAACTGGTGATCGTGAAATGCTGAATTTGGCTAGGCAGAGTTGCCTCTCCTTGCTGTCTTGCACGGGAAAGCAAAGACAGTGAGGGTATTTTAACTCAGTTCAACCTCATTAATTTAAAGAATGTGGGACCTATTTGCAAATATTCCTGCAACCCTGCAATGCCCGGTCATCCCCGCACTCCTCAGCCCCTCATAGCTGCTGTTTGGGTCTCCGAGCATTCCTGCTGTATGAGGAAAGGGATTCAGCCTTCCTTTTTCTTCAGCCTTGTTTTCCAGACTCTTTGGAGCTCTCGGGCACAGAGCTGGGGTGCGATGGGGGCTGGTGGGACCGCCCAAGCAGCAAGGGCCTCCTGGTTTCCAGGAGCACCGGCCACTCACTGTCTCCTCCTAGTCACAGAATGGGAGAGTGAGGGGGTAGAGGTGCATGACTCTGCTCCTTTCCCAGATGAAGAGCAATGTCTTGCCTAGTACTGACTAAGCTCTAGTTAGCTGTTGAGTAGTCTGGGGACTGGGCCAGTTATTTCATGGTATGTGGTTACTGGATTTTGGTATGCTTGGGTTGCCCACTGGTGGCCTTGCCCACACTGCAAGCCTTGCTGACACCTCCTCACACTCCTCCCACAGATGGTGTTGGTGTTCTGGAGGAATCCCAAAACTGTTGGGAAAAACATACGTTACAGTCTTGCGGTTAGGGGACTATTATTTACCTCATTTTTAACATGTTCCTCATCCTTACGTGATCAAGTTTATTCCTACAGAGAAAAAGTGTGTGGGCAATAATTATCTTTCCCCCGTTGCAGTCCTTTACTTGTAGAGATGTAATGGGTATCACCCGGATAGGTACCGCCTGAGAGCTGATGTTATTGATACTTATTCAAGGCAAAATGAAAAATGGATGCCTGGAAGTTTTCTATTAGCAAACGTTTAAGGCTCAGCTGGAAACTTAGTGAAAGAAACGAGTTCAGAGATGTTTCTTAAACTAAGACTGCGACAATTGATTAATGCACAATAGCTTTTCCGATAAACACTCATTATTTTGTTATCTTTCAGAGACTACTAAAAAGGCTATGGAGAGAGGATAACCTGCACAGTCAAACTCTGGGTCCATTTTAAGGCTCAGAAATAAAACTGATGCATACAGAATGCATATATATTCATATATACTTTCACATATATATATATGGAGCTGCTACAGCTTAATTTTTCACATTTTTTGTTTTCTGGAGTTTCTGACACTGAAGCTTTTTGACAGAGAGATTTTCTGACCACAAAAATTCAGAGTTATTCTCTCTCCCCTCTATTTTCAGAGGGACTTAGGCTGCACTGGGCTAGTGCACCTTGGCTATCTGCATGCCCAAGTGCTACCTGAACAGGTACAGGATGTCTCCTGGTTCACCTCAGGTGCATGTAATCACAGGATCCAATGCACACATGCTGACTGGCAAGGGTTGCTCAACTCTTGGGCGGAATTGCTCAAATACTGGTAATAGTTGCTCAGGAAGCCTCCCTTGCCTCATGGATGTGACCTTGGCATAATTTCCCAGCACTGTTTCTCAGAAGGGGAGGCGAGAGCATTTATCTCCCTCTCGTTGAAGGGGGAGAATATCCGATTTGGGCGAAAGCATTTGGAAAGCTTATTAGCCAAGGTGAGGTTTCCATCTGAGTGAAATCTAAGCTTTTAAGAAGTTTTTTTACAGTTGTTAAACTGTTTTATTTTGGCACATATTTATACAGTGACCTGAATTCTGGCTGGTGTGAATGTAGTGTTAGACAGAACAGTCTCATTTTGTTCTTGGCTTGGTAAAAGACGGATCATCTTGGAAATTTATTTTGACAGCCAGTTGTTTCAGTTATTCCATGTACATGACAAAAGTTTGGAGAATTTGGACAGGTCTTCATTTGATCTATGAATGCTTTTCTCTAGTTACTAGACCTTACATGATGCATGATACTAGAGCTCTTTTGGATGCTAAAAACAACAACAAACAGCTTTTTTTCTAAAACTATTCTTAATTGTTATGTGGTATTTGTATATAAAACAAAAAAATACAAATTAAAAATAAATGCCCACATGTAAACAATTAAAGTTCTACTTAAATAAGCCAGAAAAGATATGCAAAGGGTGAAAATTTCTGGTTAAATGTTGACAATATTTTTCTATTTATCAATCAACTTTTGTAGGTCTGAAACAGATTTCAACCCAGCCCGTGGTTTCCAAGATTACTATTGATGACATAATTTATAAATAAGCTTTAAAATGCTATTCTGTTCTGCAATATATTAAATAATTACAAAATGGGACAGGAGAATAATGTCATAGAGTAATAAATATTCCAGCTTCATATACTAATAATTCTTTTCAATATGTGTCTGTTTTTCTATAGCGTAGTTGTCAGAAGAACATTTTTATTAGATTC
This sequence comes from Crypturellus undulatus, assembly GCA_013389825.1. NCBI lineage: Eukaryota > Metazoa > Chordata > Aves > Tinamiformes > Tinamidae > Crypturellus > Crypturellus undulatus. Next base: position 69,810 of record VWPW01008808.1, on the reverse strand, counting down.
TTAAGAACTGGAAGAGATGAGAAAAGTCTGAGAAAGATCTAAGAAACCTATTGGTTAAACATATAATACTTCTAGTCTTTTTTGCTGTTCAGAGGGATTTCATTCACGTAGAACAGAAACATTTCATTATTTGGAAGAAATCACAGTTGTCTTCAAATAAAAAAAAAGTCTCTTTTTCCCACTTTAAGTAGCTTTAGAATTTCAGCTTTATTGCTGCAGAAGAAAACATGACTGTGTGAGAAGTGCTCTGGTAGATTCAGATCTTTTGTAGCTATGATTTTTATGTGATTCTTCATTCACAGAATTATAGAATCATTATGGTTGGAAAAGACCTGCAAGATCATGCAGTTCAACCATAAACCCATCAGCACCAGGCCTGCTAAAGTGCCTCATCTACACATTTCTTGAACACTGCCAGTGATGGTGCCCCCAGAACTCCCCCGAGCAACCTATTCCAATGCTTAACCACTCTTTCCGTGTAAAAATTCTTCCTAATGGCTAACCTGAATCTTCCTTCCTTGATTCAACTTGAGGCCATTTCCTCTTCTTCTGTCATTACTCTGGAGAAGAGATCCACCCCAGCCCCATCACAGCCTCCTTTCAGGTAGTTGTGGAGTGTGATAAGGTCTCCCCTGGGCCTCCTCTCCTCCAGACTAAATAACCCCCGCTCCCTCAGCTGCTCCTCATGAGGTCTGTGCTCCAGCCCCTTCACCACCCCTGCTGTCCTTCTCTGGACACGGTCTAGTGCCTCCATGTCGCAGTATTCACTTAAGTGCAAGACTGGCCGGTTCGTTCTTCTGTTGTGGTTCTGACAGCACTGCTCACTTTATATTAACAAGCTGATTACTTCTTTGACTGTCCAGATGCCTGTTTATTTATGTATTTTATGAGCATATGCCTGTTACATGCATCAGCATGTAAAGGATGACTGCATAAACACTAGCTTTATTTGGCAGGCAACAAGCACATGGAAAGCCTTTAAATGAAGAACTGGAATATTTTGATGTACTGAGGATCAAATAATACAAAAAATTTTCACGTACAGCAGCAAGTATAAGGAGATCTGTATGCCTACGGAAAACGAGCGGGTTGGAAACAGTTAGTTGTCTATGAAGATACTAGCAGGAGATTTTGAAGCCCTCCCAAGCTCCTGACTGTGAGATCTGCTAGTGCAGAGACAGCTTCTAGAGGAGCAGCAGAAACTCCTGCCATCCAGAGGAGCCAAAATCCCAGTGTGTGGGAAAGGGAAAGCCTGGCTGCTCTTCCCTGGAAAAGCATTGGCGTGGCTACTGTAACTCCCTGTCTCTGCCTGCCCCTCCGCACTGCTGGATCCGCAGCGCTGAGCGGCACACTCGGGATAAGCACATCCCCTGCCCCCAGTTTCTCTTTCTAGGGCTGCTTCCGCAGTTTCCCATGCCCACCGGGATCAACACCTTGCTTTTGGGTTAATGGTGTGCTTGTTCATGGTTCAGGAAAGGCTTCTGTGTTCGTTTGGTTTCATTTAAACACTCTGCAATGCAAATTAAATGAGTATCTGCAAGGAAGTGTTAGAGGATTTGCCAAAATTTAAAAGCAAACTTTAAAAAAAGTCAGAGAAGCAAATGACAGCAGAGCTGCTGTCATTTCAGTCATGTTTTTGGGTAGCTGTGGTATGTTACTGTGTTTTGTGTATCACACTTTCTAGAATACACATTTTTAGAAATCTATCAAGCACACGGATGAAGTGTCTGCTTCTGACCATGCATTCATAAACAAGCTTTTTAGCATTTCTAGATCGGCCATCTTTCCCTTTGTAGGAGCAATTACAGATTTAGATCCCATGTTATGGGTACACTATTCAGCTGGCCTGTTACTGGAGAATGCAAGTGTATTTCAGGCTGTTGTCCTTTTCATTTGAGCAGTTAATTAAATAAGCTGTGATCCCTGTGAAAACATATTTGGCTGCTTTAATGCTTCTGTGGGTTCTAGATAAAATTACTGTTTTTCTCTGGGCATCAGATTCTCCACCTTTGGTGGGGGACTCAGTTAACTTTGTAAAGTGCTTTGAGATCAAAAAGAGAAATAATACTTGTGTATGCTCCTGTGCTCCATACCACTGCTCTTATTGTATTCAATAGAAGCTTCAAAGCTTTGTATTCTCAGCTATTCCTATTTACACATCTGTTCATTTTCATTCTTTGTTTTTTTATTGCTTACTTGTGTCATAACTGTATTTATATTTCATTTAATGTGATTTGTATATAAATTCATATATCAAAATTGTTTATATTTGATGCTTATATGTGGTACAGGGGTGTGTGAGCAAGTGGATTTTTTTTTTAATTTTGTTTGAGATGTTTGATTGCGTAGTTAACTAGTGTTTCACTAAATTGTCTGGGCACATTTTAATGTTCTCCAATGTTTTCATTATGCTAGGAGACCTCATCTTTTGCTGCAGCTGCTGGGAGGGCTGCTCTGTTCATTGGTATGGACCAAATCTGTCTTTTCTGTGTTTCCTGCTTGTAAACCAAAGTCCCCTGCTTCCTGGGGGAGTTCATAACACAGGGAATTACAATGTGCTCAGGAAAATGGCTGCCACTTTCTTTTCTTAACCCGGTTCCACCTGCTATAAAATTCTGCCTTATTTACTGGAGCCAGGGCTGAAGCTGCAACTCCCAGATAATACTGCAGCCACCCAGCTGAACAGTCCTTTTCTCACTGTTTTATCTCGTTGATATTCTTGAAATTTAAAATATTTTTCTCCCATGACATGTGCTGATAATACTGAAGGCTGTGAATTTAATTAAAGCAAAGGAACTTATTCGTAGAGTTTAAAATATGTTGAATTATAATTTAGTCAGTTTTTAAAAAGTCTTGTCTCCTGCGTGTTGTGTGTGAGCTAAATGAATTTTCTTTATTGTGTTATGAGTTGTTGGGTATGAGCTGGACAGTAAATAATGCTTCTTTAGGTTTAATTAAAGCAACACTTTTTTTGGCTTCCTGAAATGGATTTCAGAAAGGCGGCAAAGCTAGGAAATAAAAGGCAGAGGAAGGAATTGACAAAGGAAAAATGTTAATAGCTTGCACATATAAAAACCTGTGAATGCTGCAGTAAGTCTGACCCTACAGAGTCTCTGTCCAGAAAATTAGATGGGACTGCAGGACCTTGTCTCTTTTCTAGCATCTCCTCTAACTTGCTTTCCAAATATTTGTATCTTTAGAATAATGTGAATAATTTTTGAGATAGACAAGAAGGTATTTTTGTGAGCTTTGCCTTATTGGCACAGCCAAGTTGTAACCTTACTGAAGTACTGGTTTATTTATCATACAGCCACATGGACAATAAAAGACATTTCCACTCTCATGTTCTAACCCACTTAAAACTTTCTTCCCCATCATTAAATCTCACTTGTGTAATACAGTTATCACTGAATCCCTGTACTTTTTAATTCTCTTTCTCTTTCCATTTTTAATGGACTTTTTATTTGAGGCCAGGCGAACCCAATGGTTCAACATAGGTGACATTTTCATATGAGTTGTCCAGTTCATCTTCCACGTAAAGCATCCCCAAGGTACTTATACAAATGCTTGTGTGTTAAATCTTGCTTGAAGATAGAGTGGTCTCATTTCCCCCACCCCCCATCTGCTACTTTCTTTGTGTAAAAATCAGTAAAAATGATTTCAAATGAGATACAGATAACACCAGTAAAGATGTATTAATGCTAGAAAGCCAGATAAATCTTTTTGTGTAGCTCTGGGTCTACATACTAAATTAACATTTTTCTTTCTTGGAACAGCTTCCTGGGATATCAGACCATCTTTATGAAGAGAAAATGAAGATCCCCTGTGTGTTACATTCAGGTCAGTGAACCTAGGGACCTCCACTGCCCAAAGTGACAGGATTTCCAGCTGTGCTCTCTCTCTCACTAGTTCCAAAAAAAGTTTAAATTAATGGAGGATCTTCTCACTAGTGAGGGAGGGCTCTTGTGGGAGGGCTGCTGAGCTCTCTGCGCCTCCAGGACAGAGTGTTTCGTTTGCTGCTCTGGCCCTAGCCCTGGGCTCACATGCTCCGTGATGCTCTGTGAGGCTCCGTGGTGGTGTCCATGAAGTGAAAACAGTGTGAAGGAAAGCTGTGTTCACAAAAGAGAGATAAGTATTACAGGCATGTAAAAGTTTACTAAGACACACTAAGACACTAAGACACAGAAATAGCTTCTCTGAAATGCATTTTCTTGCACACATTTTTTTCATGAAGTATGGTCACTGTAGAATCTCTCAAACTAAAGTTGAACTTCCTGCATACCTTTGGTCTTTTGATGTTTGTTTATTTGTTTTCTGTGTGACTTAAAAACATGGGAAATGGAAGTCTCCCCTGGAGCCAAAGCCACCCTCTTATTATTTTAGGGAAAGTAGGCAAGAAATGAATTGAAAACCTAATCTCCATAGTTTTCTATTGTAAAGACAGGAGGAAATTATTCCAGATTTAAATAAGTAAAATGCAGAAATAAGGCCAATTTTTGGCTTGTTTAGTCTTCTAAATCTGGTTTGGCATGCAGAGAGAAAAATAAATCTGAAAATACTTCAATAAAGAATTCTGCTGTGCCAGCAGGAGATGATGAGAAAATGGTAGCCCTGTTTCTAGCAAAATGAATTATTAGTATTAGACCATTTCCCAAACACCCTTCACAGCATTTAAATTTCACAAATATATACATATTGGCATATAATTATTTTGCTTTTAAGAAGAAAAAAGCAAATTAAAAACGGCACCATTGTAAGTCTTTTATAAGTGCTGTCTTTTCACAAAAGCTGTTTGTACAACTGCATAAACCTTGTATATGTAGGTACACATATGTAATAAATATATATGTATGTGTGTGTGTTCAGTGTACAAGAGCAGGTAAACCACTGAACCAAATAGGGCAGTCTGTAAAGCTTGTTTTGAAATGAAGATCTTGTTCTAACTATGGCATATTAATTTATCATAAAGGATCCTAATAATGAGGTGGGAAATTTTCACTTGTTCAAGGATGATGCGTCTCAATTACATCTTATAGCTGTTGAAAAGAAAATTATCTGCAAAAATTGATAAGGAGAATAAGTAAGTAAGTATGGTGTAGCACAGCCAAAAGGAGCTAAATTTGATCCCGATATAAAGTTTTAGCATTTAGAGTGTTCAAGAAATGATCTTGGTGTGCTGTTAAATCATGTTGTGCTGTACACTTTCAGCACACTTTGTACCAATAAGCAATACTGGTTGTCAGAGGGACCACAGATCTTGGCACCTGCTTAATGCAAATAGCGAAAGATGTCTAAACTGAAAACAAACACATAATGGAAGAGTTAATGAAAGGGAGTAATTTGCAATTATTCCTGTGTATTTCAGCAGAATGTATTACCTGTACTATCATATGCATGAAGAAGCAAGCAATGGTATTGATTTAAAAATGTTTAATAGAAAGAACCCTGTTTCCTATCCATAAAGATTTTGACAAATGTAAGCATCAAACCATTGAGCAGTTTGAGCTTTGGAGTGGTTGGATTGGTTTTATATCTTTAAGCTTCTTTCTTACGTTAATTGCATGTTGCAATAACCATCTCTCTGAATTTCCTCACTCTCAAGACTTGATTCTTACTTACCTTAGGATGGCTTGTATGAAAGGAGTTAGTGTCCAGTTCAATTCCCCTGTTCAAAAAGAGGAGAAACTTTGTCATCTTTTAAGTAGTCTGTATTCTCAGAAGCAATTTGGAGAAGACCTTCAACTCCTGAATCGTCAGTGCTGTTCAGAAGTGAGTTCTTAGTCCACAGGCACATTAATCCTGTGATACCACGAATTTGCGATTCTCCCTCAAGGTAGGGGCAGATACTGTGCGCTGAGGAAGTGGCTGTAACATCTTCAGTACACAGCACTGTTCTTCAAAGTTGAGCGGATCAATTCTGGTATATTTGGTGGTAGCAGAAGAGTAACATAAATTGCCAGTTTGTCATGCAAAGTGATATATGCTGCTAAGTCTGAAGTCCAAGAGGTTTCATATGACCCCATTGTATGAAAAGCATTCAGACAGGAAGGGGAAAGGAGCAGACTGTGACCTATTTTGCTATCAAAATGTGACCACATCTAATTTTGGTATTTGTTTGAAGGGCTTTAAAGCCACTGAAATCACCATGATGCTATATATTATTAACTCAGTTTAGTTTAAATATTAATTTAAAGAACAATTTAGGAGTTTACAAGACAGTGTGGACATTTACCTCCAACTTGTCTATACCCTTGGGGAATCTTAGTGATACAAATCAGGAATTGTACAATGGCTTGGTTCATAAACTCAGAAATAACCTAATGCCCCAACAAATACAAGTGGGTGTTTTGCTGGTCTTCAGCCTGAATTTCTATGATCTTTAATTTTTTTTTTTTGCTTTTCTTACATCAGTCATCTTCCCAGAGAGACAGGTGGTTGTTTTACAAGCATTTGAAGGTAGACATCATTTTGTTTGCCATGTTTTTTTTTTTTGTGTGTATATATATATATGTATATATATATGTGTGTGTGTGTGTGTGTATATATATATTATGACTTTGGTTGCATTTCAATAATCTTACTATCCAGGGCTCCATGACATTTGAGAGGATGCATTACTTTTCCCTGCTGACTGACCTAATCAATACAGGACAGGTTTTTCAAGACTTACCAGTTCTTTGGGCACTTGTTTGAGTATCATAAGCTCCCATGGGAACTAAGGACTATTGAAAATCTAGTTCTTCAAGTGAGCTTGTGCTTGCTCTGGATGCTGTGCCTCTTTAGGTTAGTTATGCTTTAGGTTAGTTATGCAGCACCTGCTTTTGCTGGCCTGACTTCTCTCGTGGGAGTAACTCCACTTATTTTCTGAGTTGTCTCATTGTTTTGGAAAATCTCTGGGTTGGGTACAGTTCAGGTACATCAGCTGAGGATCTAAAGCCTGTTTGATTTTTGTATGAGTAGATCTACTGTTATAAGCAAGAGTTAATAAGTCATATTCCAAGGTGAAAGCTTGGGTTTCTCAAGGATAAAGCAGGAAACCTAGGGAAGCTGATATTGATATGGAGACAGTTGCTGTTTTTAATTCTCCTGAACATCTATCATTTAGGCAAATGCGTCAGAGCTAACATGCTAGAGTTAACATCCTAACATCAGAGTTATGCTAGAGGAGGCAAGTCTTGAAAGAAGAAAAGAAACCTGGCCACTTTGATGGGTCCATGTTAAAAGTTTGCAAAGTGCCCCTAAAGGAGGGCTTTGGATAGGGTGCCATATATGTTGATGTTGAAGTCACCATGGTGTTGATTTTCTACTTTTGATAGCATTTTTCTATACATGACCAAAATTGTTATTTTGTAAGGGTTTCTTATCAGTACTTTTATGTTTTTCATAAATGTGGAGGATGATACCTTCTTTCTTCTCTCATGCTCATTCTTTGGATATAGATATGTGGTGACTGCAGGCAAGGCTTTAAAAAGATATGTTGTCAGATGGATTTAATGGGAGTTTGAGATGTCACCTGCTCAGACTCTTCTGAGCATTCCTCACACCTACACTGCAATTTCTAGGTACCTAAACAACTTTGAAAATTGGCCAGGCTTTGTTCTTTGCACCAGGAGCATCTTTCCAGCACTATAGCTCTTGCACAGCTTCTGTGGTTACCTCTTTTGGTGTGACTTCTTCGGCACAAGATTAGTTCATTCAGTGACTGTAATTTGTAAACCTCTTCCTGTGTCCCAAGGGGGAATCTTTGCATGTCTTTGTATTCACTGCTATATTTATTTATTATAAGCAACTGGAGTCACTGTTAATGGTTTACCAGTGTGTTAACCTCCTGCCAAAAGATGCAACAAATGCTTGTTTTTATATATAATTTGGTTCTTTTCTCACTTGTTACCATTTTCTTTCTAAAAAGCCTGAAGTTTGCTATTTTGTTCAGAAAAGACTTCATAGCCATTTCTTTTGATGACGGTGTGAGATGAAACAGCTTCTGATGCCCTGCTGCTCCAGTGCTCTTCTCATCCTGTACCCATGTCCTATCTGTGCCAGTCTGGTATTGAGGCTGAGAGAAATTACAGGGATCCACACTTCCCCCCCGCCCCAAACATGAGGTTAATCTTGACAAATTCAAAATTACATTCAGATAAACTTTTGAAGATTGCAGACTAAGATGCTCAACTTCAAAGGTGTGTCATAAAATATAAGTTTCCTTAATTTAGAATGATTAGTGGGGATAAGAAAGGAAGTTCACATGCCTAAATCTCTGCAAGACCAGTTTCAAATGAAGAACATGCCCTCAACACAATGATGTTATTGTTAATAGATATCAAATAGCCCTTGCCAAATTGGCCATTTGCGTTGTGTTCACCTTCTTAAACAAGTTGTGGAGGGGACAAAAAGAGTAAAGCTGCCAGCACAATGGATGTTCTTTTAAAAGACCGTTCAATTTCATATCGCAGAGAGTGTGTAATAACGACTCTAAGTCCAGGGCATCCTGGAAAATGTACCAGGATGAGTTTTTTTGCAGTGCCTTCTTGGGAAAGGTCAGCAGCTGGCACAGGCAGATGGATGGGGTTTTGCATTTTTCTAGACCCCTGGTATTTAGCGATTATATGAATAAAGGCAAACTGCCTGGAAAATACATACATACATACCTATATATGTGTGTGTTCATATATACATATGCGTGTGTGTGTATATACATGTATGCTTGTATGTATTTTATATGCACAAAGGAAAAAGTGTATTCCATAAAGGCTGCCTTTAATCTCACATAGAGGGCATGCGGGTGGATTGCCTTTTGATGTTATTCCAGGCTTGAGCTCGTGCTCTTCTGCACTGCTGGAGCTGAGCCCTCCGCAGGGTTTGTGCGCTGCTGAGCTGACGGATGACAGGCCGTCCCTTGGAGGGAGCTTGGCTGATCTGCGAAGCATCCTGCAGCAGAGCAAAGGGATCTCTCAGTCCCTTTAAACTTCACTAATTGCGTGGGTTTTGCTTGTTGTGCATTTCAGTCTCACCTGGAATTCCTTTGCAGACATGTGATATCTACTTCAATGTTAAAACTTAGTTTCCTTCATTTCTTTAAACAATTTAACAAAAGGATGTTGCAATTCCTATTATGCAAACAAACACAACAAAATAAAAGGAGTGTTGCAAACCCTATTGTGCAAAACAATCAAGGTGAGTCTTACTATCTGGATGACCAGCCCTTCAGTTGTGCAGATTTCTTCTGGCGTTAAATACATTTTTTAAAAAATCTGAGCATTTGTTAAAAATCCTTATTCAATATCACAGAATTATAGAATGATTGAAGTTGGAAGGGACCGCAGGAGAACATCTAGTTCAACCCCCCTGCACAAGCAGGGACAGGTAGAGCACGGGGAACAGGGCCACATCCAAGTAGGTTTTGAAGATCTCCAAAGAAGGAGACTCCACAGCCTCTCTGGGCAGCCTGTTCCCAGGCTCTGTCACCCTCATAGTAAATAATTTCTTCCTCACATGGAGATTGAACTTCCTGTGTTTCAATTTGTACCCATTGCCTCTTGATTTGTCGCTGGCCACCACCAAGAAAAGGTTGACCTTATCCTGTTTACCTTCTCCGCTCAGGAATTTGTACATGTTGCTAAGATCTCCTCTCAGTATTCACTTCTCCAGGCTAAACAGACCCAGCTCCCTTGGTCTTTCCTTACAAGACAGATACTCCAGTCCCTTAACCATCTTTGTGGCCCTGCGTTGGACCCTCGCTAGAAGTTCCCTGTCTCTCTTTACTGGGGAGCCCAGAACTGCACCCAGTACTCCAGGTGCGGCCTCACCAGAACTGATACCAGCTTTCATCTTCTGGAGACTTGCTTCTCTCTGTTGAGTCTTAATCTTGCTTAATCTCTGTTTAATCTTTCTTACCAAGATTCAGAAAGCATGTGCTTTCGTATTCAGACTTCTTTTTTTGCCAATGATCAATAAAATAAAGATGGGAAATATTTTACCTTTTGTGTAGGCATTGTTCTACTACCAGTTGAGTTACCTTAAAGAAAAATATTTGTGTCTCTAATACCATTACTTGTGTTAACTGTGATACTTGTGATAATGATATATGTAATCAAATCTGTGTCATTCTTAGATATATCATTCTAAGCCTGATGGTAACTGTAAAGTCATACTGGTAATATAGGACATACAAGTCACATCACTGATTTCTTGACTGTTGCTTCTTAGGACAATTCCTGAATAAAACTAATTCTGATAAATAAGCATAACCAACCATCACCAAACTCTGAGATGAAAGAATTGGAAGATTTTTTTTTCCTGATGCATAGGCATCCTTTACAGAAATGATTACTTAATCCTAGTGCACCTGAAATATAAGAATGACACTAAATTGTATTCTAACGCACTTTTAATGATGTCATATTCTGTTCACTTTTGTCAGGAAATGATGTTACAACCTTTTAACTTTTGGGGGTAACACTCCTTTTGTAAATTCATTACCTTCATGTAAACATTTTCAAAATGTTCCTATCTATTTCCTTTTCCTGTGGAAAATTATTCCACCTAGGATGAGTTATATTTGCCAACCTCCCAGGTCATTTCTCTGAAAGATCATTAATGGGAGGAGTAAGGGAAGCACCTCAATAATAATAGCTAAGTGTTTGCATTAAGGTGAATTGATTGAGGCTTCCATGGCCTTAATTATTTAGGTCAGTTGTGTATCAGTTCATACCCTTGTGTGTTCCAGTTCTTATATTACTTAGAGAAATGCACACTTAACAGATCACATTCTGCATGTAGTGAACATAAAGCAGAAAGCACATTCACTTTCTTCCATTTTATTAGCTGCTCACAAAGCATCTGAGGGCTTTATATCCAGGTGACACTTGCATATATACTTTTTGCTCATGGTACAGAACATCCATTTTTATTCATGGGCATACTTTCTTAGGAAGAAGTTGCAGGCTTGTTCATGAAGTGAACCATGGTTTTGCATTTTGGCAATTAAGTGATTGAAAGTTTAATTTTGAAAGGGCCTCTACAGAACGGTTACATTAGACACATGGGCAGACACTTGTAGGGATAATTAATGTAGGTGCAAGTACAGTGAGAGAGCAACTTCAGAGTAGATGTGTGTGTGTCTCTATTTATTATATATATGATAAAGTCTGTCACAGGGGTTGAAATACTAGATCCAGCTAAAATTTTGGTGTGTGTGTGTGGTTTTTTCTTCCCCCCAGTATTCTCACGGTTCATTAGAGCATGTCAAATCCCTTTATATCAAGGGGGGAAAAGTCTTAGTTGTAAGGATGTAGGACAACATATTGTGTTCCCTTTTTTGCAATTTTGGCCCTGGAAAACATACCCTTATGCTGAGGCCCCTCTAGTATTTTTTTAACTATGAATGATTCTTACAAATAAGGCTAAAATAGAGGAGAAGAGGTTATGGTGTTAACTTTACAAGCAGTGTCACCTACGTTCAGGTTATGGCCGTTGGAAGTACCACCTGTGTTTTTGAATGTAAGTGCAAGGAAGGGTTACTGGAGGAGGCCGGCAAATGAAGACTGGAAAAAGATGCCCTTAATCAGTGAAGTGAGCTATGGGGTAAGTGGTAAAACTGTTCAGGACAATAAGATGTACAGAACTTGCCTTTGTCTGGAAACTCTTAATTTCAGATACTCTTATTGCATCTCACTTGAAACAATGTTTTAATCCTCAGTGATTAGAGAGCTTTCCCTTTACTGCTTTTATCTTACTACAGCAATTTTGAAAAGATCAGTTTGCTGCTGCTGCAGAAAGTGTATTTGCAACACACAGCCTGTCATTTGCAAACACTCGCATGTCACTTCACAATCGCAGCGTAGCAATTATCATTACTGCGGTTCAGTGCTTACAAGCCTGCGGGCAACCTTTTCATTGCATTTGTTGAAATCCTGTATTTTCATTCAGTTTTCAGCTGTGGTACTAGTAGTCATTGTAATGCACTTCACAGAAGGAACTCCATATAAAAAAAGACTATCTTTCCCCTACTCCATGACCTGTTCTGTAACTCAAAATCAAGTACCAGTTTGCTTCAATATAAGCTTTTGTTCTGTGTCTCAATTTCCAAATATTCAGTGTTTTAAAAGAAGGTTTCACATAGAATTAAATCTTAATTGGATAATAACGAAGACGAAGTGTCCAGTGACACTTCCAGTGACTGATGCTTTATCCTAAATCAGCATCCTGGTTTAGGGTATCTTTTTTACCCATATCTTTTTAAAATTACATGAGGGAGAGAAATAGAGAGCCTTCATGCATAAAGGTAGACTTACAGGAGCTCATCTAAATTGGTGTCATTTATGACTAAAATGGTTCTACTTTGTATATAAATTAAGTGAGAATTGTTGTTTTCTTTAGTTATTTGCTATTGTAGATGGTGAGTTGCAGAAGAACAAAAAAGGTAATTTGTGTGGCTAGAGATCAGTTGATCATAGAATGTTTTTGGGTGCCACATAATTGCAATTGGCTTATTAAACTAAATAAATAATAAATGTGCCATTTTCTGGCACCTGATGATTCCCTCTCTTGGTTACTATGAATGTTGTAAAATTTATGAAATTGCCATTCAGCCTGTGATGGTGAACTCTGCTTTAAAGTCTTCAAAAATGCAGGCCCTCTCAGTCAGCACAGAGGGGTATAATCCAATCACCATCAAAACTGGGCTTTCTTTTAGCTTTGGAGGCACCTATAGTTCTTAAAAATCACAAGCGCTTTGTCATGTTTAAGCTATTACAATGGGAGGTGGTTCTCTGAGTGTAGGTTGCCCTAGCGGATATGCATATATGTCTATTTAGCAACCAATATTTTGATCACTGTCTATAAACCTTTTAGAGGAAGTCGGAGACAGAGTTTAATGATAAGAAATGCCTTTAGGTTGAACAAAAAGGACTGAAAGTTTTTCCTGGCAATTGCGTGTCTCAAACTAAGGACTGGGTGTTTGTTTCAAGTTGGCCTCTGTGGGATTTGCAAGAGAACTAGGTGAAAAGCTGGTGACAGCTTTTGGAGAAAATCTTGCCCAAAAAACACCTCAGAAAGATGGAGAAATTAAGCTTATGGCATCCTACAGGGGGTGCCTATCTGCCTATTTTTATTTCTGTTCTTTTCTTTGGCGTATGTGGCCCCAATAGCCAACTTCAACTGAGGTGGAGCTACGGAGGTCTCATGAAGCTCTTGCACATCTTATGGAGACAGGCAGCAAGGTAGTGCGGTGATGCTGTTTAGTGACTTTTTAAAGAAAACATATTATGACTGTTACTCTTACAGGATGGGGAGAAAGAAAGTGGTTTTGTAAATGCAATACAGATGGCAGAAATCTCCTGCAGAACTCTTGCTGTTTACAGTAACAAGTGCTGCAGAACCATCTACCTAAATGCATAGGCCTGATTTCCTCTCTGTTATAATGTTTTTATATCAGATTTACACCACTGACTCCAGGATATGTTTGATTATGCTGGATTTTCCTCCAGTGTCCTCTTGGTGAATGTCCATATAGCTATAGATTTTATTTATTTTATTTTTTTTTTTTAATTTTTTTCATGTGGTTTCTTGGGATAAAGTTGCAGAAAACGGTTTTTTCTTTCCAAGCCAATTTGCTTGAGAGGATGAAATATGGAGTGGAGCAGCACTGAGTAGCTGCTGTCATCTTATTACTTTCAAACCCTTTTTTTCATAAATGTCAGCTGCAATGTGATGACCTGAGTTTCCCTATGAGAGAGATTTGGTTATAACGGGCAAATAGATTGGACAAGATTTTCACTTACATCATCTTGGCAATCAGAACTTCTTCTTAGAGCATTGTAGTACATTTTTTAATTTAAAATATCTCATACTCTGAGAACCTACAAAGATATTTTTGCAAATTCTTTTGTAGGCTTTTATTTCACTATCTCTTCGGTTTAAAACCTGCATGCAATTTTTCCTGGAAAACATCCAGTATCTTTTCCAAAGACCAGTATTTAAGTGAAGTGATCCAAATAACAGTGCTTTGGCTGTTTTAAAAAAAAAATTCAGAGAGGAGAAAAAAAGATGCTTTAAAAGGATGTTGTTTTGCTTGCATTTGATAAAGCAGATGGAGCATGGACTCTCAGTAACCCCCAAGCCTGCCTACTCCTCCCCACAGACAATATCCTGATCAGTAGAAAAGAACTGTGTGGGAGGAGAAGCAAGCCTTTTAATTTGAGAAGGTCCATTTATTTTTTGCAGAGACCATGCAGGGACACCAAAAAGAAAGAACTGGCTTTCAGTGTTTTATGATTCTTAAAATTTCACTTTCTGCTTTGTTCCTATTAACCTTACGGAAGTCAAACCATGTTCTTAAATCTCATGTGCGGTGATAATTCTAACGAGCGACCATAGAAAATATTTAGATTAAATAGGAACCCTCATGCTTCTGAACCTTTCATTTCCATGCTGTGTGGGACAGTCACATTTTTATTAGCTAATCTTCATTTTCTAAAGCAGAATCGTTGTCAATAAAATTTTAATTTGGATCTTTTAAAGTGGAAAAGCTTTTCATCAAATCTGAGGCAGTGATTTCTGAGTGAAGGAAGATCAAAGGTTTTGTAAGAGCATTTGCACCTTCTCTTCAGAAAAGTCTCCTTGGTGGTGTCTTTTTATTTTAATGTCAACAGAAAAGTAGCTATGAGGACTGACAGGAAAGTGCCTTTTTTTTTTTTTAATTTACACAAGTTCTCTTCCCCAAGAGGAGAAGTCAGTCCCTTTCATTGGGAAGGGGTAGGCAGGAGGAAATAGCACCTTCCTTTTCCCTTACACCTCAGTATGTGGAATAGATTTTCCCATGTCCTTTCTTGGATCTATAGCATTTGGGTCATGATAGAGTTTTGTGCTGAGGTCTTGTGGAAAGCGCTGCCCAGATGGTGATACTAGGGTGCCAATACTGAGGCACTGCCGAGGGTTTTCCCCGAGGGGTGTGGAGGCAAGACACGCAGCCAGTATGGTTGAACAGCAAGTCTCCCTTTATTGCCCGAATAGCGCATATTTATCCAGTAGCATTTATCTGATAACACCTGCACACTAGCTATATGACTTGCAACTATTATCATTTGAGTATTAAAGTGTATCCGACTGGTTGCTCAGCAGACTCATTGCTCTTTCATTAGGGCTGAACAGTCTCTTTTTGTTCATTCAGTGAAGATGAACAGTTCCTTTGTTTATTCACTGGGGTCTTATCCCTCAGTCAGCAATCTCACTTTGTTCTCTCATCCAGGTCTGGTTCGCTCACAACATGGCCACCGGCCTTTAGAAACCCAACAAGGCACCACCAGCTGGAGCATCAGGCTCCTCAAGACTGAGAAAGTAAGTTGTGGAGGGGAAGCACGATGACCAAGAAGATGACAAGGCAGGGGGACCGGCTGCTAGCAGGGAAGTTCTTGGTCTTGAGTTGAACATGCTTGAGTAGAAACTGGGTTGAAATAAATGGTCTCCAACCACAAGCTGGTGGATAAAATTGGGAAAGCCACAGCCAACACCGAAGCAACCTCTCACCATGTACTCCCCCAGCCTATTGCACACTAGTTCTCCTGCTCCTCAGGGGAAACCAACGAGTGGCTGTATTGGCTTGAGGCAGCAGTGATTTAGATAATAATAACAGAGGTTTCCAAGTGCTCTTCTTGTCAGTGTCTTCTCACCTTCTTCAGAAGCCAGAAATGACAATGATTTTGGAGAATAACATTATGCTTTTTCTCTTACTCCTAATGCTAGACTCCCCCTGCCCTAACTCTAATAATTGATATAATTCCTTAGATCACATTCCAAAAAAACTCTATCTATATGTACATACAAATATATTTATGCATGTTATAAATATTTATGTATATTCTCATATTCATATGACTTTGGTACCTTTAAATTTAAAAAGGACCAACTGTAGCAAATCCTAGCTAGACTAAATAAATCTGATGGTAGCGTAAGCCTAAGAGCAGGCTACTGTTATTCATATCTTAATACAAATAGTTATGGATAAATAGATACAGAATTTCAGAGGGATAAATTTTTAAGAGCTCAATCTTATGAAGTGATGGTGATTTCCTCACTGAAAAGTATACAAAAGAGTTTATATAATTAAGCATCAGTTGTAAGGAATACAAGCTATATTTCTTTAAGCAGTGGAAAAGGAAAAAAATGTTTTTGATTCAAATTTTTTTCAAAACTACATTTTCTTAAGTTTAATTTAAGCAATGTTTGTAATTTATTTCAGAATAGGGTTTTCTGGGCTTTATTTCCTCATTTCTTTTTATTCTGTCTACACAACTAAACTACTGTTACTGCACCTACAATCTACAGGTGGTTACTGACAGTCTAACCCATATTTCAATATCATAGAATCATAGAATCATTAAGGTTGGAAAGGACCTCTAGAGGTCAGCTGTAGTCCAACCTCCCTGCACACCCAGGGTCATCTAGAGCACGGAGCACAGGGCTGCATCCAACTGGGTCTTGAAAGATAAGGTGTCCTGTGCGCATTCCCTATAAAAATGATCCCATACATAATGAGCTTGTGTTCATTGACTTTGAGCATTGAACTTTAATCTTTGCAATCCAAAAGAGCTCAGCTTGACCCAGGACATCCTGATATCTAAAGTTATCTAAAACATTATATACTTATGAGCCATCCCACCCCACTGAGGGCTGAGATTTTTGCAATCTCAATGCAATATTAGATATGAATAGGTTTAAAACAACTTTCATTCAAAAGAAAATTACATTTTTAAAAATACCAAATTGCTTCTCATAAATTAATTGATTAGAAGTATGTTGAAAAAGAATGGCGTGACAAGGCCTGTAATTTTTTTTTTTTAACAAATTTTGGAATGAGATTAATATTTTAGGCAGAATGGGCTGAACTTTTCAGAGGCATACAAGAGGAAAAGGTTACTCAACAAGCATGGAATTCTGAAAAAAAAAAGCAAAAATGCTTGACATTGTTCAGGTGGCTTAATCTCATACTATCAAGAGAGCCATGATACTTAAGGCAGCAGGAAGTGCTATAGAATATCATTTCAGTACAACAGTGTGGTGAAGGATGGGAATTAATCTGAAAAGTTAACAAATCCCATTTATAATATCTTGAAAATTGCTGAGACTGGAGGAGAGCCAGGGAACATCATTGCTGCATAATTGCTTAAGCTCTGATCAGGCTCAAGAGGGATCAAATTAAAAAATGTAGGCCAATTTATACAACAGATGTATACACAGGGGAGATGCATTTGCCTGTCCCCAGTGCTTATCACTCCCACTTCTCCAACTGCTTCTTTGGGGAGGAAGAAAAGCTTTTTCAGGGCCATGCTGATGCTATCCCAAAAGCTCTGTGAGATAGCTTCACTTCACTGCAGTAAAGTGGTAGTGGTCTCTGCTACCTGGAGGCTAAGGAAGAGCACATGTCAAGGAGCTGATACTTTCCCATCCTTGCTGAGAAGCAGCTGCTGTGCATCTCCACCAGATCATTGTTACCCCAAAATCCTAGGTGCAGAAGCCAGAGATATTTGGCCAAAAGGAAAGGAAGATATAGAGCGGGAACAGCTCAGTCTGCCCAGTGCAGAGCTACTGTTGTAGCTCTCCAAGGGTGTCACCGATGGCAGTAAAGGGAAGTTTGCAACTGTGTCAGAAATACTAGCCAATACTAGTGACTAGCCTATTTTCCAGGTATCCAAGCTTCCAGGAGGTCTGTGATTAAGATGACTAAATTAAGGGGAATGAAAGAATGGACTCTTCTAGTGTCACTTGTTTATTGAGATATGGTGACTTACGGAGGAAAACCACAATTAACTGGAGAAATGTTTGCAAAAATGATCAAAAAGATGTGTGTTGTTGCATGCACTGTTAGCCTACGAAGTACAAGCCTTTCTCTGAGGGAAATCAACAAAGTCTGTGCCTTACAACAGTTCGCCTGCTCTAAGTAATCACCAGTAACCCCCAGAGAGAGGGAGGCACTCAAGCGCTGTGTATGATGATGCCGCATGTATTTAATTATACATTTAAGACACTTTTTGTTTATGAAAATGCTCTCAAGACTGTGCCATTGTGTTGTTTATTAATGTTCATTGATCAAATTCATTGATTCCTAGATGCTAGAGAGATGACTGCAGGAGTCCTGGAGCAGACCCATTCTCCAAGACAGGAGTCTCACTTTGAAGAGTTCTTAGTCAATAATTCAAGATATAGCTGATTCTGGTGATTAAAGATCTGTTTTAAACTTAGTCAGACCACATACGTTAGCGTTTTCTCAAACAGGAATCATTAAACATTTTGAGGGGAATATCAGGCTGAACATATAAGTTAAAATGATAGGTAGTTATCTAATATTGTGCATACCACACATCTGAAAGACTGCTCTGTCTATAAGCTCTTTTACTTTCTTAGAAAATAGAGTAACAGAAGTGACTAATGCATTTGAAAGAAAATTTCTTCAGGACTATATCCTGAGGACTCTCCTTGCTGAGCGGTCAGAGATTTCACGTCTTAGTGTCTGTTGTTACTTGTTAATGGTTGGGGTACTTATCCGTGGAAGGATAAGTATATTCTGAAGGTCTGGGTACAAAGTGCAGGTACAGGAGATGAGTCAGAGAACAAGGAGATGACTTGTTAAAGCATCCTTGCAAACCAGACTCTTGGATAAATATAGAAAGGCTTTTCCATTTTATGAAGCCCATGAAGTTCAAAATCATCTGTGTCCCAACATCTCAACAGGAGATGTGTCCCCTGTTGTGCAATTTTGGAGAGCACCATCTGAGGTTATCTAGGTCTGACAGGAAAGAGAGAAGTGAATCCGACTTTAGAGTCAGTTTGCTCTTGTGGACGTCAGGACAAATTGTGAAATGTAGTCTCCAGGAAATTATTTGTATATTGCTGTGTTTTCTTGCCTGTGCAAGAAAAGGTCAGTCTTCCCTTCAGTCTTCTTGACTATTGATTTACTTAACAGAAGGGCAGAACTTTTTATTATTTTTTTTAACAGATAGGCACACTGTTAACCTGTTAAATATAGTTATTTTCAGTCAAATGGGCTAATTGCATATGCAAAACTCTGTTCAGGCAAGAAACATGATCAACTTGCAGTGTGCATGAATTTTCATATAAAGTTGGTATTTATTTGCTGAAAACCATCATATTATGAAGTGTAAAGGACAATTTTAACTTTAACTTTTTTCTTCTGTCCTAAAACTGTTTAGGCAGATGAAAATGCCATCATGGACATCTCGGTGGAAAATGGAAAATACCAAATGGACATCTCAGTGTAAAAAGCATGTTTCCATGAAACAACATTTATCCTGTTGAACTGAGCTTGTCTATCCACAGTTCAGACTGTTGCCCATTGAAATATATCAATTTGCTCTCATCTATTCATTTCAGAATGCTTGATTTTCCTGTCTTATTGTAGAATAATCTGTAAACTGCAAGCAGACTGCTGATTTTGTTGTTTGCTAGGCAGATTGCTCTCCTAGATAGCATATACCCTTGTAAAGTAGTATAGAGCTGTGTTTTTTCATTGTTTGGGCAACGTCTCCTCTGTGTACAGAATGTAGGTACAATGGTTTATCAGGGTACCAAGGATGGGATGCAATTTCCCATCCTAAAGAAAAAAAAAATATGCTTTCAGATAAAATTTGAGGATGTAGCATTTCCATCTTACTGCAATGCACAGCACTCAACTACCAAATGTTTTTAAAATTCCTGTGGTGCTGAAGAAAACGTGTTTTAGCTTCTACCTAGGCTTACAAGGGCATTTTCTCTAATAGGGTCACCCATGGCCAATTCTACTTAGGTTCTTCCCATACCAGCTGCTGGCTCCATCTGCAGTTCCTCCCCTCTCTCCCCACCGCCTATTTCTAATATGACAGGACCCACACAACTGCCTTGTCATCTGCCTCACTGAGATCAAGTGTCCCTGCTACAGCTCTGCAGAAAGAAAAAGACTGCAGCCTCCCTTAGGCAATTCCAGCAAGCCGTGGGTAGATTAATCCTGAAATAATCTGGTCAGATGGCGAAACTCCCTGCAGAGAGTGTCTGCAGGCAAGATCCTGGCAGGGAAAAGTTAGTCAGGAATACCTTTCTTGTGGGGAAAAGGGGAATTTGCACATGTGGAACTCCAGGAGGAAAATGACAAGTTATTTTGAATTTGGACTCCAATTTATATGAAAAAGAACTTGCTTCAGGGAGGAGGCTCCTGGGGAGATGTTGATACTATCTAGCTTACGATTTTGATAGCTCCATCTTGGAAAGATAGCACATTTTCATCTCTATAAATTTTTATATTAAATATTTCTTTGCCTTTGGGCTACTTTGAAGAAATATTCAGTATTTTGTGACACAATTTCTCCTTCATTTGTAATCTTTATGATCTAAGGAAACAGAAATGAAGACAATGGAATATTATTTTGTGTAATGTAATTATATCTATCTAGATGAAACACCATTTAAATCAAAATAATATCAGTAGTGATCTTAACTGGAAAAGGTTGTATGTTGAGGAGCTAGATGATGTGAGTTGGCGCAGGGCTGTGCAGTGCCATGGTCCATGTACAGTTTTGCTCTCGTCCTGCGCTGTGCTGCATATTGCCCTTGGCCACAGGATGAGCTCAGCCGGTTAATGGTGCTGGAGGAGCTCAAGGGCAGCTCTGCTTGGTACCCACAATTATACCATCTGTGTGTCTTCATCTTTATCTTAAGCAGTAAATGTTCGCATGAATGTGGCTTTTCTGACCGTAGAAATCATGAGCAGAATTTTGTTCCTTGAGGAAAAACCTGTAAGAGTCTATAGATCAAAACGCTGGGGAGCTTCTCCAAGGATGAGCTGTGTGCCATGTCCTGATCAGAGAAGTCTGTCTGTCTGTCTGTGGCTCTGCAACTCAGGGTTTCCAGCATCTGGAGGGTCATGAGTATCTATCCCTTTTTCCTTTCTATTAGCTCCAAAAAGTGGTATTTTAATCAATCCTTCATGGACTGCATTTCTTATTGGGAGTGTAATAAACGCTACTCCAGTAGCACACTACTAGTACACAGCACATACTAGTGCAAAGCACTCTTCACTAAAGCACCCCATTTAGTTCCGTGGCTTTGGCATCAAATTCATAGATCTCGATTATAAAAACGAACTGAATTTGCTTAGTATGTTTTAAAACATTTTGCTTTGTTTTCAGGTTCAAGGATTCTAGCATATAGCATGGTCTTGATTCAGGAAACCAACTCTGCTGTGAAGATTAACTAAAGTGCGAAATATGAAGTTAATCTGGTTCTTGGAAGTTGATCTCAACCAGAGCTCTGCAATGTACTAGTGAAAAAGGAAAATTCTTTCCATCCTGTGATATTGAAGCAAACATTTCTTTATGCTGAAGAATTTTAAATGATTTTAAATTGTATAATTTTTACCTAGGGACTGCTATGGTTCATCTGATGTCATATAATGGAGAAATGGAGCTAAGGAAGGCTCTATGGCAGTGTAATTTTCTTAGTGGAATATGTCGATTTGGATATCAATGCTATTTAAAATATTTTGATGGAATGGTAGAAATGTGTAAATATATAAAGATGTATTAAACATAATTTTAATGGCATTTATGTCCCTTTTTTAAATGTATAGACAGTGCTTTTCTTATATAGATCCAGTGCTTAAAAAGCAACTTAGTGAAAATGAAGGATAAATCGAATTACATAATTGAATTTACCTGTGTAAAGCTTTTAATGTTAAATCATAAATATACTTAGGCTCAAGCAGTCACATCCATGAATGTATTTAATGGCATTAATTTATGAATAATACTTTAGTTTTTCTTTGTACATACAGAACAAAGAAGATCAGCAGGCATTTCCTTACCTCCTTACCTTATCATTAATACATCAGTGGAGCAAGAAGAAGGTAAGGATTTTTGTTGTTGTTGTTTGGTTGGTTGGTTTTGTTTTTTTTTCCTCTGCTTAGATTTTGGTGATACATATAAAGAAATAAAAAAGGCAGTATGTCTATTTTTCTCACATGAAGGTGGACACTTAAAATTGTTATCTGTATATACTGGTATTGAAATATGCATATGGTATGAATGTATAAAGCATCTATTAGCAGATAATATATACGCAGAAAGCCTTTGTTTCCTTATAAAAGAAGTATTCACCAGGAAGGCCATTTATAAAATCCAGATGACCTTTCCTTTTTTGGCCAAATCCATTGCCAAAATTGTACTTAGAAATAAGCAATTTTTTCTCATTTAACTGCAGTCTTTTTATGGGCAGATAAACTCTTCATGGATGATGTTCTTCTTCACTTTACAGAACCAAAAATGTTTGGATATACAAAAAAGGCAGGGTGACATATTGCCCTTTTTTCTTAAACATTTTTAGATTAATTTCCTGAAGTGTATCCTCGCAAGTTCTGAATTAATTGTATGCATAGATAAAAATAATGAGGGTGTTTTGGTCACTTTTTCCCATATCTGTAGTAATTTCTCATGGGATAATTTGACATTTCAATGGATGCTGAATATATTTATATAATGTACCAAAATATCTTACTGTTTTCCCCTGGCTTCCTGGTGCTGCTTTGCTCTCCACACTGCTGACTTTCAAAACCGTCTGAACTAAATGATAGTCAGGCAACAACATTAGGTTGACAAACAACAGGACATGAAGTTGGAAAGCGTCAGTAACAGATTTATGCAGAGCAGACTTATCTAGCTCAGCTAGTAGTGATGTGAGTGGCTGATGTGAACAGTGTGTCTGTAAACCTTTCAGGTTTTACATACCACTGTTACTGTTACGAGTACTCAAAATCTCTACAGCACAGCAGTTCTGTTATCTACCCAGCCAAGTACTAAATAATACTAATTATTATGGTAATACTAAAACAAAACAAAGCAAAAAAAGAAGGCAGTAAGGGATAAGATCATAGAGGGCAAGCAGCTCCACTATCAGCTATATTGCCTCTTTCGTGGAGTGTAATTCAACTTTGCTCTGCAAAATTTTTTGACGTCTTTCTTCTTACGACAGACACTTCATAAATACCTCTTTATTTTCACTGGCTTATCAGAGCCAGACTAGAGCACAGTATATTATTTGAAGCGTTGTTACTTAATATAGGCTCTATAATGATCTGTATCCTCTATTTCTTAAGTTCTCAAAAGAGGTCTGGATTTTTTTTTGCTTTTCCTTTCCTTCCAAAGGTCATAATTTGGATTATTTTGTCTGCAGGTGGGCATTTTGGACAACAGGGCCCCAAGAGACCAAATTTAGATATCCAAAAGTTGCCACCTATTATGAGTGAACACGTCTGAAAAAGTAACTTGTTCTTTTCTGTTGCTTTTGTTTGGTTTTATCTTGTTTTGTTTTTTGTACTTTTTACTTGTCTTGGTAAATGGTTGAGGATCAAATGAAATTTTTGTTATATCGATCCACATAAAACACTCATAAACCATGGTTTTGCTTCAGAGGTCCCGCTGCTCAGAAGTTATTTCCTCATAGGCGGTTGGTATTGATGTATTGCAGATGAAGCAGCTATCAGTTTTGTCTGTAATCGTGTTTCTTTATACTGCATATGGAAATGCCTTGCAAGCCACAAGAAAGGGCATTACTCACTGTCTCTGAATCCCCCAGTCAGCATCTACAGGATGTGTTTATTGATGGATTACTACTATTATACTAGCCTCTTTGAGGGTTGCTGGTGGCACACTGATCATTGAGGAGAACTGTTCTTCCTCCAGCAGGCTGGCTTTCCAAATATGCTGCAAAACCTGTCAACTTAATCAGGCTCTGCAAGGAGGATGAGTTACGTAAAATGGGGCAGTGTCTAGGATTTGAGGACAGAAGTACAAATTTATCATGTTTCTTTACATTTTTATCAGATCAAGATCAAACTCAAATACACAGATGAGCAAGTGCACAGCAATGTGAAACATAAATTGCACAGAATGATGATTGCTTGCTACAAAATAGTGTATAAAGGAAGGAAGATGCTGCTGCTGCTGCTCAAGGAGCTAGCTATGTACAACTACCTACCCTACCTGCTCAGAGACCAGGTGCTCACCTGGGCATGTAGAGCAGGGGTTGTCCTCAGTGGTTGTTGCCTGTGTTGCCTCGCAATGTGACTCACAAAGCAAGGTTTATATTTCTGTCAGCTTAGATAAAAGTATGGTGTGGCACACAACTGGACTTGTTGCTCCTCTTGTGCCAGATCTTAGGTTTGGGAAGTAGGGAGGAATCCCATCTATCTGTCCCTGTCTTTGTAGGAGATTGTCTAGGTGAGCTGGAACCAGAAGTCAGAAGCAGATCTTGGTGTCCTATTGTCCATTGCTCTGGATGCTTGTGCGTTCTGACATTCTGGGTGAACTTCTGTGTTCACATAGCTATCCCTGAAGGTGTTCATATGAAAATCTTCATTGAGATGATTTATCGTCGTACTTGGATCTAACTTAAGCATTGATTTAAAACAGCTGTTGATACAAATAATTTTCCATTACCAAAGCAAGAAGCAGGGCACTTCTGTTGTGAGCACCAGGTCCCCAGAAGATCCAGCCATGCTTAAATTTACATGCTATGGCTAGTACCATCAGAAAAGAAATGAAACTACTCACTGGTCTATTTCCATCATCAGAGTAAGATTGTAGATTAGAAACAGCAAATGTCTGCAAGGAGGAGGAAGTGGTATTGGAGAGAAGGGAAAAAAAAAGGCAGACAGACATGCAGTTACACAAGCTAATTGCTATACAGCTTAATTGATCCTAGAGTCTCAGAACTTCAGGAATAAATCTCTCCCAAAGAGTTGCTGGCTCTCAGCAGGAACAAAGCTTGAGAGATTGCTGTAAGGGAAAAGGGGACCAGACTTCAGGAATTAATTCACTAGTAGCATTTACAACCATTTGTCATCTAACTTCATCCATCTTAAAATAAGAGGTGTTTAGTCTAAGCTTGTGATTTAGAGTTTCTTGGTAGACCTTGGAAAGAAAACAAGACCTGCAAAGAGCAATTTCTTTTGTCCTGAACTGGTTGTCTATAAGAAATGGGATTAATTGCCTGCTGGGATGACTCCTTTCTGCTCACTGTCGAGGGAAGCTGCATGAGCAGTGTAGTATAGAGCTTTCACCACTAGGTGTATAAAATGCAAATGTGAAGGTGAAATCATTTCCAGCATCTGTCAAGAATCCGAAGTGCTCAGAACTGTATATAGCACCCGGGCTGTAAGCAGAGCTGCAATCCTGTGAAATGCCGGAGATTCTTCATCTCAGTTTCTGTGACATTTTCCTTAGGGCAGAGCCTGGACACTTTAAGACACAAGAATTTTCAATTGCTAAGAATTGTCCTCCATGATTATAAAGTAAGCAAACCATTATATATCTCTCTCTACATTACAGTCTGGTAGAGCAAGGAAGGATAGTTAGAATATAAACTAGTTTTAAGGCACCTTTACAAGAAAATCCCAAATCCTTAACGTGGTCTGCAAAGAATCTTTTGCTCTAGAATAGTTCTCATAAGAATTAAGCATTAAATGCACTGCTCATTGCAATGCAAAAACTGAGGAGGTGTCTGGTAGCAGCTGAAACATCCTTCAGATGAAACTTCCTCTGCTCTTCTCACATAGGTTTGATTGTGCCTATGCACACAGAGGTCCTGTGTGGTTAAACAAACACATTGATCTTGCATTGATCTTGCTTAATGATCGGATGTACAAACACACCCAAAACACATATTCAGCTATGTCTATTCACAGTGTGAGATATTCCCTACATTGTGTATGTGCAATCACAGGAGATAACTTCATGATTCATTTACTCTATGTATTTAGCTCTTACTAAAGCACCAGTGATGATCCCAGATAATCTTGCTACACAGAAAAATATTACATCAGGCTGTACTACACAGATAAAGTAAGTGGGATGGCAGGCCAAAAAAATCTAAGCTATCATTCATGCTGCCCAGCTATGTATTTGTCGGTTCTGAGAGCTGATGATCATCTGAGTTTTTATAGGTAGTTGCATATGGTGCCCTTGTAACTCAGTCACAACTTTCAAAATAGCCTGGACAAATCAGATTGTAACTGGAAGATTTTAGTAGAGTAGCTAAGGATGGGGCCAAGAACAATGTGATTTCTGTAATCATTACAAGCATTACACCCAGTCCTCCTTGAAGGACTGGGAAAAAGAAAATGCTAAGCAATCAAGAAATGTGTAACCTACTTTCCTTTTTTACTTGCCAACATGAAAATTGCTAAAGAAAAAGTGATGTGTAACAGGACAGATATTCTGAAAGTTTCTGTTATTGAAGAGGCATCATTCAGGATGAATAAACCCTTATACTGGAAGGAAAAAGACCTGATCTATCTCATCCAGAACTAGCTTGCATGAACACTCTTCTGTGGCTGTTTCTTCAGTAAAGTTATTGACGTTTCTTCTCTTGTACAAGCACTTTGAGAATGACAGAACTTACAGTTATATGACAGCTAATTTATAGGCCCTTCCCCTTGAAGGGAAGTATTTGAGACCTTACTGGGATTTATTTTCAAGACTTACAGGCAGTTTTATCTTTGGTATAAGGAAGCAAGCGAAAGGAAGCAAGCTGGAGAAGGGTACTCCTTTTGGTTCATTTTCTGTCCTGGCTCTCACTTACTATTAGCCACCTGCACACTGGCTGCAGTACAGCTGTATGTGTGGCAGCCAGTGGGGAAAGTTGTTGGAGGATATTTATTTGGAAAAGGACCAACAGTTGCAGTTAAGGGAAACACTGAGTCTGCTGTCTGTAGGATTAAGGGGTTAAACACTTGCAGGGGGAATGGGAACATGCTAAGAGGTACAGAGTTGGACTGTCTTAAAACCACTAGGAATAAAAAAACATGAGGGAAGGAGGAGGAAGAAAACAAACAAACAAACAAACAAAAAACCTAAAGAGGCTAAAATAACCATGGGGTCACGTTACATATTAATGAAAAATGCTTGTGCCAGAAAGCAAGTCTCTTAGGACACTGGAGTGATGATTTTGAAGATAACATGAGGTTTTGGCCCTGTATCAGCCCAGTTTTATCTCTAGTTTGAGGGTAAATCATCTACAGTAGAGAGACAGTAGTTTGCTCTGTTATAGTTTGCTTTGTTATTCTATCTTGAATAAGAAGTAAGTGAGACTTTAATTAAAATCCCAAATGACAACCATGAACAAAACACCTTCGAAGTGCTGCCTTCCACCACTGAAATTGTTCTGTGTGATTAGGCCTCTCACCACATATCTTTACTTGTGACATTTAGCAAAAGCATCATATACTCTTACTAGCTTGTTACTTGTTATATGGGCAATAAAACAGCAGCCATTGAAAGACTGATTTTCCTCTGATCGCTAAGGCTTCAATTCTGCTTTTAACTTTTTTGTGATTCATATTTACTTTGCATTTGTGTTTTTAACCAAGATTTTTTTTTGTCTTGTGTTAACATAAATTTCTAGGCAAACAATTCAACATTGGTAAACAAAAAAAGCCTGGCATATGCAGTTGCAGAGCCTGCCATCCCTTTCTGTATCTCCAAAGGGCTTCTGGGCGCTTTGTGTCCTTGCTGTTGAATGGTCATGTGCTGGGAGATTAAATTTTTTGGTGTCACTTCTAATAACAAACATCTTGCTAGTGATCATACCATACTCCTTCCATTTGGGAATATTGCTGAGCAATAGTAACTTTTCAACTTGTAAGAGTTGTTTGCCTGGGATAAGTGGGATTTATACAAGTGGGATAAGTGTGTAGTAAAGGCAAAGAAAGGCTTTTAACAGTGATAGAGGTTCGGCAGGTAAACTGTTTACAGCTGAATCTTAGGCTTTGTACTGACTTGGTTTAAATGCTATGTAGCTCCTTTAAATTCCTTCCTCTCTCTTTGCATGAAATTAAAAGTTGGGGTATTCTCTTGTCTGTCTTCCTTACCCTGACTTTCCTTAACACAGCACAGTAATGAAATGGATGGGAACTTCTCAACTACAGTCCTGCAATCTGTTGTTATTGACAGTTGTTATTATGTTACTCTTAAAGAATAGCAGGAGATGTCTTTCTGTAATTTGATAAAATGTCCAGTGTGAAAAATTCAATAGTTGAATCATTGTGAAGAGATAAACAAATGATGTGACATTGAATATTTAATTAGGAAATAGTTTTATGTATCAAAACATCCTAGCATTTATTAGTGGAGGGGAATTTACTAATGTATTTATTTTATTAAAATAAAAATGCTTTAGAAACCATGACAATCTGTATACAAAGCTAGTTTAGTGCAACTCCTATCTGCTAAGGAATCCACCCACTTAAAATCTAATTTACCCATTTATGTTTTAATTTACTTCCATATCTTGTTATATGCCTATTTATAAAAGACATTCTGTATGCCTATTTATAAAAGCACGTGCTAAGATTTATTCAGGCTTTTTTGCAGATGTACCATGGCAGGTGTATGATTGACAACTAAAACTGGGCACATAAATGGAAGGAGGAAAATCTTGTGCACAGAACCATTAAAATCTCTTTATTATCTTCTTAACATCTGCAGAAAGTATATGGGATTACATTAATTCAGAAACATTATGGTTTCAAGATGAGCTGCTCTTCTGCCTTCTTCATCAGAATTAGAGATGATATAATTAGTGTGGGAACAAATTTCAATATCCTGCCAGTTTTTTATCAATGAAATGTGAATTTACAAATGTCAGATATACAGGCTGATTTTGATGTGTCAAAACAAAGTAGTAAAAGCACTAACCAATATTTAGCTAACCACAAAATTGATATAGCTATCCTATAAAAGATCAGCATGCAAAAATAAAAAAAAAGGAAAAAAAAGGAAAAAAAGACAAGACTATATAAATGATTGACACTCACAAAAATTCAAAGAGATTGAATATTTATTCACCCCTGTCTGTGCCATGCTATTTCGATGCTCCATCATGTAGTATAATTCACCTGATAAGCTGATGTCACACAAGAAAAGGGTATCAAATCAATCAAACGTATTCAACAAATGATTCTATATTGATTCATAAATATAGACATTTTGTGGCCTTACATTTAGAACTTTTTGCAGTAATCTAGTTTGTCTTGGCATATGGTTTACAAAATATTTTGTTTGTTTGTTATTTTAACTGAAATCAAAGCTTAATATTGTTCCTATTTTACTTGTCTGAGTCACTGTAATTTTAAGGAGACTTTTGGGCATGTTTAAGAAATCCACTGTTAAGAATCTTTCAGCATACTAAGGTGGATTCTGGAATATATTAACCTAATGATAATCAAAGTTTTCAACTCTTCATGTGATTTGTAGGTAAGATTCTAGCCTTTTGGATGCTGAGAATTATTTTAAATCAATATTAAAAAGTAGGTATTGTCCTACCCTGCAAAAAAAAAAAAAAAAGCCCATCTTTAGAAAAAATATAGGAGCTTAGTCTAAACTCTCTTCAGGACATACTCAACTTCATGGTCCTAATCTTAGTAAGGGGATTAATCTTGTCGACACCAAAGACAAAATACTCGGTATATGTATACAACTCATCCCATAATTAACTTTCACACCATCCAATTATTTATTTTTCTTGATGTGTAAGTATATACAGAAGTCCAGGTGTAGTAAAGTATTCAAACAAGTGGGGACTCTGAACTCAACAGGACTATTCATGTGCTCAAATATTTTCTTAGAATACAATTTCAGTAACCCCAGTCTGAAAAAGACCTGCTTTTCAGATTTGCCTTGGCTCAGTGCTTGAGACCCTTTTGTCCTATCAAAAATATGTACACTGCAGAAGATAGAATTAAGATGCCTAGGGAAAACTTGCACAATCCAATTTTCAGCAGCATTTCTGATTGCAAGTATGTCAGAATTTAATATGACACTAACAGCTTAATTCATTTCCTAATACGTTTGTAGAAATGCTGACAGAATCCTGCAACTCAGATCCACACTCTCATGCCTTTTCCTGCCTTCCTTGAAAATTTCAGCTACAGTAATGTGTTGATGGTGCTAAGCCTACTTGCTGGACACTTGCTCAAGTGTCACTCGTGTCAAGAGGAGATAGATGTGACAGCTGCCAGTAATAAGCTTCTCTTTGAAATCATAGCAAATATCCAGGCACTTTATTGAGGAGTTATTTCATTTTTGGCTATCTTTTCCTCTTGTCAGATACACATGTGCCACTGTGATATCTGTGAATGGAAAAGAGAAAAAAAAAAATCAAACGTGTCTCTACTACTACTCTACTAGCATTTCTAACTGATCCTCCTTGATTTTTAATGGTCATTACTGGTCTTTCAACACTTAGGATTGTTATATTCTTTTGAAATATTTAATGCTTGATACAGATGCTTTCAGCACCTTTTAGTAAGGTTTTCATTTGTGTCTGTCTCAGCAGTATCAGTTCCCTTAACAGGGATTTTTGTTCTTTATTGGTAGAAGTTGCAGAGCATCTTGTGTTCTGCACTACTGCTTATGTTTTTCAACAGCTATAGATTTACTTAACTTTTTCTAATGTCAATATAAAGTGGTATGTCTACTGTCTTTGGCAGGTCTGTCTCATATCTTTTATGTAAGCTTGTTTGAATCAAGATGATGAAAACTAAATGACTCTGAAGGGAATTATTTCACAATAAATGCCCATAAAGCAAATTTTTATTTACCTGTGCAATATAAAACTTTTCCCCTGTAGCTATTACACAAACTGTTTTTTTGTTCCCAGTACATTGCTTTAGATTTAGACCTCTTTAATGTTTTGAACTACTGATTTTCTAATAGACTGCAGTATTCTGAACCATGATAAATACAACCTTTGTGTTGCTACAATTCATTGTTGTATAGTGGTCAAGCACTATTTTACCCTTATATAGCTAATATTTATCATCAAATTTAACAGTAATTTACTCCACGGTAGTACTTACAGCCCTTTGTGCAATCATGACTTGTTATCATAGCTGGATGGTTCAGCCCCAAAGGAATTTTCCTGAACCCTGAATATCTGGTAACTTACGGCTGATGCTCTGTCTCTTCATCACAGCAGGCACAACAAAGTCTCTCAGGAATAACTTTCTGACTAAGAATTATTTAGTTCTCCCACAGAACGTCTTTCTGTCCTCCCTTCAGGTGGTCAGAAAAACCTAGTCAAAACACTGTAGAAATCAGAAACAGAGCCCCCGCTGTTTTTTTCACACCAGTCCTCAGAAGCGAATAGATCTCTGAAGGCTTTAGCCTGAAATGTCTCCACCTCTGCAATGCTGGCTGAAGAAGTCAGTGTGGGTATTTTGGCTGACGAAGGATTTCACTCGGTGACACCAACTTTGCCAGTGTGTTTAGGAGCATTACATCTCCACGCTGCCAGATTTTCAGCTGTGCGGTTGTGCTTCCAGTGTTTCTGGAATCACACTGCAAACCAGATTAAAATGATATGGATTAAAATAATATGAGTGACAGACTTCTGCTTCTGCTATTACAAAATGTCTTGGAAAAGTATTTTTCCTGGTGATATAACTAAGTGATCTTAAATCAGTTTTATTGGAAGGGTTAATTCTAACCCGAGTAGCAACACTTCCTTTTCAAAACAAATATTCAAAGCACATTTCTTCTAATTTGCTGGAAAGCAATCAATTACATTGATTTTCTGTTAAACGGTGTTTTGATAAGACCACTTAGTGGAAGAACACTCTGTAGTTCTGAATCTTTATGTTTTGAGTGACCTTGAAGTTCCTCTGTTGTGTGAAGGAGGCTGCTGACACTCATTTTTCTGCGAGTGTTACCTATCACCTCTGGTCATGGTTTTAGGACTTTCAGATGCTGTGCCTCCTGTTACAGATTTTTTTTGCCAGGGTTCATAATGTCAAATCTGTTAATGCTTTCAGAGTAAAGATGTTTATTCAGCTTGGCTTTTAGCTACTTTGATTTTTTTTTTTTTTTCTGTCTGCATCAGGATAGTTTAGGAAGAGGTGAGAAGCAGGTTCTACTGAATTTCTCTAGAGAAAGAGAACAGGAGAAGTGAGGTTAAGGCTGTGGTCTAATATTGATGATACAATTGAGAATTATAAAGTTTTCTAGAAAATATAGGAAACAAAATATCACAGTAGCTGAAGGTGTCTTAGTTCCCTAGACATGCGTTTAATAACACAGTGTCTATCAAGATTTTGAAATGTATGGATTATCAGTCCTTTCAGAAGAACATTTCTTGAAGAGTAGCTGCGTTAGCACTGGGTTTTTACTAACAGGGAGATGGGGAGGAAAGAGAATTTAAAAGTGGAAGATGAGAACACTGTGGAAAGTATAAGCAATGGCATAAACTCTTTTAAGAAAAGAGGTTGGGAGATCTGTAGAATAAGGATTAAAGATTTAAAAGTAATGATCTGATGAGCAGGGTCTCTTGAAAAGTAAAACCAAAGCATAAAGTTATGAGGAGAGCGGTCTGTTACAGAAAATTATTTTAAATATCCAATAGCAATTCTCACATCTCCTCTTAAAAATACATGGGAAACATAACACTTGAGTGCGTCGGGGCATCTTTATTCAACCAAAATTCAAAAACAACAGCAGAGGAAACAAGCATGCATAGAGATGAGTTTAAGATGGCACATACATATAAGATTAAAAGCAGAAAGGTAAAGTATAATGACTTTCAGTTATGGAGAAACAAAAAAAGCAATCAAAAACTGCTGCAAAAAAAGGGAAAGGAAGTCAGAGGGAATTTAAGATCAAGTACCTAAAAGTGAAGAAAAACAGATTTGGGTTGATTCAAACACAAAGGAGTGCCTTCTTTTATTTATTAAAAAAAAAAAGAAAAAAGTGTAATATTAAGCAGATCTTTAAATAAAATATTAAAAAAGATTATTTTCTTTACAATACCTTTTTCACTTCTGCTGTAACTGAACTTAATCTGTGACAATTGCCCTCTGCCCTCTTAAGCTTCCTAGAAAATAATAGCGTTCACCTGACCATGAAAGATTTTACATAGGTTTATGCAGAATTGTTCAAAACATGCTAAAATGGAGCATGCCTCCTGGCAAAATTTATCATTTTAGTGTATCTATCTATCTGAGGCCATGTTTCCCCCAACAATCTTTGGGCCTTTTGTGCTTGTTTTCAGAAAGAGATAAGCTTTACAAATAAGTAGCATTTTTTAAAATTCATATACCTTAATGCTGTTTCTAATGCTTGTCCATGTATATCTCTTAGCTTTTCTGACCACAGCTAAGTGGTTCGGCTCACTCTGAATGCTGAGTACTCAGAAACATTCTCTAGTGACTCTTCAGTGGTAAACAAAACTCCATATGGAGAACTATGAAAGAATAATGGGCAAACTAAGTTCATTGGACAAACAGCCAATCTGAGAAAGCTTGATATTCCACAAACTGGGGCAAAAACACCCCCGCAAAATCTTACTAAGAAGAGTTTAAAACAAACAGTAAAAAGCAAACAAACAAACAAACAAAACCTTCCATTGAGCACTTTTACAAATTGCCTAGAAAGGGGAATGCTGGAAGGCTGTCAGGCTGGCTGTCTCCCCTCTTTCCAAGATAAATGTTCTGTCATGCACAGGCATGCACAACACCGCCCAGCAACCTAGTTACTACAGACACCATCTTCTTGAACCTCTGTACTGTGGCTAGTGGCAAATACATATCCAAGAAAGGCAGTCCCTGCAAGTATTACAGGACGAAAATGTAGTCCTTTTAATCCATGTTATGTAAAAGCAACTTCTGTAATTTAGATGTATAATTTATGACTAAATGCTGAAAGTACCTCTTCTAAACTTACAGGTAAACAACAATAACATGATTTCATTGCCAAGCACCATTTCTTCGTCTTTTTTTTTCCCTAGATTTTTACTTTACTTATTCTTCTATCTTTTAACATGTGGTAATCAATGTTAACATTTTGCTGCTTTTTATCATATAAATAATATGAATGAGAAAATGGATGGAATGGTTCAAGGGAAATGGAATGATAAAGCAGTAAGGTTTTATCTGTGTAAGAAAGAGACATGTATAGCCATCTTTCATGGTTCCTTTTTTGGGTTTTCATTACAAAGTTCAATAAAAAGCAGAGGATTTTTGTCACAGATGTGAGAAACAGTAACACAGAAAAGCATTTGGTGACTCACGGACATACCATACAAGTCCAAATGGATTAATTGATCCTAGTCAGATTGCGAAGGTTTTTACTTGTAAAAAACTTGTATTATTTTCTAATGTACTACAGTATGTAAGAATTAATTAATAGTGAAAACACATGGAAAATTCAAGTTCTGTGGCTGTTATTTCAGTTGCATGACATGTTCTTCTGTGTTTTTTTGCCTGGGAGATGTATGAAGAACCTTTTCTGGAGATACCTTAGTACACAAATTTAGCATTTCATGTAAAAACCTTCCATAGCGTCTTTGAAGTGACCATCTCCTCTTGCTAGATCATCTTTGGCAAAACTCGACTATTCAGTTTGAATACTATGCGTATGAATGGTAATGTATTATGTGCAATATTAACTATTCTCTTTTATTCTTTAGAACCTTATTTGCTCTGATCATCTGGCCTGATTTCCAGAAAAAAACAGTTTAGACATTATTTTCTTTGATTTCTTTAAATTGTTCAAAAATGAAAAGCTAGAAAAACTTACACTCCTGAAAGCCACCCATTGTAGCATTAAAGCAGAAAAATATCTGTAATCAGCATAGCATGCATGATAGAATACAGCAGCTCAAGATGATGGTTAAAATTTCTACTGATGTATTTTGCCTACATCTTACCTCAAAAATAATATATTCACAGAGGTGAAAATCCAAGCAGTAGAGATCTTCTACAACATCTAAAAAGTTTCTTTAGACCAGTCTGACATTGACAATATGACTTTTGCTGTGGTCAGGCTCTGAAAGAAAGTGATTTTTACATCTTAAAAAAAAGAATGAGTACTTCCCTTTATATTCAAAACAAATATTCAGTATGCTGTCCCTTTGCTGTCTCTTTAAGGCATATTGGCTGTACGGTAAATGCTTCCTGCATGATCTCTCTACACTGTAAGCTGTCCAGATTTATCTCATTTTGATGCATCTAGGCAGACTGTAAATGAGGATGCAACAAAAGAAAATGGGGAATTGTAAAATGAAAAGAAGTGGGAAGTAGCTTTCCTCTTTGTTTCTTTTCTATGTCATCATCCTAAAAAACAACAGATCTCATTTGTTTATGAGATATGAGATTTGTTTATTTAATTGTTCCAGGTCCTCTCATTGACTTTTTTCCAAATCAAATATTAAAAGAAATTTTTTTCCAAATCAAATATTAAAAGAAAATGGGAATGTGGGAAGAAAAAAAGAAGAGTTGAAAGCTATTAGTCTGGACCAAATTTTCTAGTTTTGTAACTTTACTGAAACCAGTGGGGTAATTTTAGGAGACAACTGATAGTATGTCTCTGTCACAACCCTGTTGTAATTTCCTTATTTAAGTAAAACAATGAAGTTGAAAAGTTCTTGAAAGCTCTTGGAGAATTAATATTTGTTAGCAACTAAACGTGCCAAGATGGGGAGTTGTAAGCTACAAATATAAAATAAAAAATTACAGCCTCATATTGATAAGGATATTCTGACTTGAAAGCAAGGTTTTAATAATAATAATAAAAAATGACAAAAAATATAAGATCAAACCAAGTTAAACAGCAGAATATCAAGGCTACTGTCAGACAAGAGGCTTTCTTACAAGGATGTGCCAACATAAAAGCTCGTCCAAGCTGAGTGTTAGGGACGCGCGTTTAGTTTGAGCTGCTATTGAGATATGTCTCTGAATCATAATTTCACATTAAGATCTCCTTAAAACAAAATTTTGAAAGGGATTTTGATTTGATGAGAAAAAAAAATAGAAATCCAAGGAATAATTGTACTTTGACCTCAGCATTTCAATTTTTAATGTATCATAATGATTTCACAATGATTTTTTGTCTTTCCTGCCTTGATGTTCACATTCTCATATAACTAAAAGCACAGTATATAGGGATTAGGATACGCAGGATCTTAAAATACATCAGAACTGATAATGAGATCCTCTCTAATAATAAAAGAAGTCTTTCTTGCTCAATTCCTTGTTATTGCAGGGCCAGATACTGTCAAGGTCGGGGGAAGGGACTAGTATAATGGATTAGAGAAATTTTTTTGTTTGTTTTTTTTTTTCTAGGGCCTGCAGTAACTGATGGATGTGCAAGTTCTAAGCTCAGATGGAATACAACCTGGCAAAACTCAAAACAGTTATCAGCAAGTTGTTTAAAAGCAAATAGCCATTAATAAAATAAGGAATAAAAGTAGTATCAGTAAACAACCAATTCTTAGCCAGCCATAAGTTGTCACATATCTCCTGTTACATTGGAAAAAATAAAACAATATGATTAACAATTACTGAAATGACTAGGTAGGACTGTACTAGATCTATGGATCTGTTACTCTGAAATTCACTGAATTTCACTGGATTTCATACACCACAGCTTTAACGGAGGAGAGTCCTCCCTCTCCTCTTTAATTATATTAGAGTTGAAACTGTTTTGTTTGAAGATGCAGTGAAATACTTACTGATCACTGAGTTTTCTTCAAATTCCAGATGACCATTTCCTACAAAGCATTAAAACACATGGCTTAACTGACTTGTCTCATATATCTGAAGAAAACTACAGCATTTTTTTTGTGGCTGTTACTAGTTATCCCACCAGAGAAGGGCAACCGTTTGTCCTTTCATACCATAAAAGAAGTGTACAGTTCTAGTAGAAAATTTTCCTCTTCATAAATATTGCTCAGATTGCTGCCTTCACTGTGAGCAGACTCACAAACGGTTTCTTAATAATTCAGGTTTTATCTGTAAACTTCCAAGAAAACATTTGGCTACACTTCAATAACAATAGCAAGCAAATGAGCAAAATATTTTGGGTGAAGTGCATTTTGAAAATACTTTCTAAAATGTCACTAAAGGTCATTTGTACAACTTATTCCATCAGATTTTCGACAATATGCATTATTGTAAAGTTAATGCCGTATTGATCAAAACATTTTAAAGAGAAACTTTATCAGAGAAACTCTCAGGATATTATTTGCTTGCTATTTTTTCCACAATTAGTGTTTGTGTTAAAAGAGCAAAAATGCCCTAGGACAAACTTCAAAAAAATCTAGGAGTCTTTTGAGTCTACAGAGTTATAGATATGAAATTTATTTTTGTAGTGGCAAAATGGAATCAGAAATTAGATTCAGACAGATAGACCTGAATATCTTCAAGAAGGGCTGTGGTAAAAGAGCACTGCTTTTGTCATCATGTATTTTATCCTTGTCTGGTCCTTCAGCTTTTCCATTTACCTACACTTTTCCATTTACCTACACTCATGTAACTTCATTAGGAATAGATTTTGCAGACTGAGGATACTAGAACTTCTGTAAATAAAAATTATGTGTTTTGCATAACATTTTGGAGAACTGAATTATTCAAGTATGTTTGCTGTTTGCTCTCTCTTTTCACACTTGCCTGGCTTTTTTGTCCAACTCTTTCAGCTCTTTTCTCTGGGTCTGAACTTAAAGGCTGTATCTGATCAAGCAGTTCCAGAAAAGGATCCTGGGCATGTGATTACCTCTTCTTGGAGTTGATAAGTTTTGCCCCAGCTGTGCGCTGGATCCTGCCAGCTCCACTCTCTCTAGCAATACCCAAGCATGCTTTAGGAATCACATGGGCCAGGAACAATTCCCCAAGGCAACCTGAGGTTGAACCCATTTATGGAAGATAAGAGATTTTAATAATACAGAGGCTTTTCCTTGCTGTAGGCCTTAATATACCCCAAGTAGCTCTGGACAGGTAAATTTTAACTAATGAGATTTTACCACTGGCCAGGTTTTAAGCCAGACATATCTTATCTCTGGCCAGACTTACCTATCTCTAGGTAAAAAATACCTAATTTGCTTTTGTGATTGCTGGTTGCTGCTCCCTCCTGGGTACTGCTGTCTCCAAGGTCTTTCCAGGAAGGGCAAGGGACAGAAGTATCTCTTTCTGTTTTTCTCCCTACACCACCTTGTTTTTCAGTTTTATTAATCTTACTGCTTACAGACCATGAGGTCCTGAAAACAGTTGTGTGGGAAGAAAAAGGGCAAAGCTGGTAAACTTGTTCTAAGCCAGGATCACAACCATTACCCTAAGACTTGAGACCAAGGAAGTAGCCTTAAAACAAGTTCAACCTTCTTCATTATTTACTGAATTTGTCATACAGCTATTTGACAGTGCTTAGGGATGGGAAATACAGGCCAAAATTTTTCAAAAGTCCACTAAGACTTAGGTGTTCATCTTGAGAGAGCTACTGTTCCTGTTTGCAGTCTTAAATATTCATGGTTTTAGTCTGAGCTAATGGCAAAGGCAGAAAGTCACTAAAGGTTGAAAGCAGATGGTATTGCAAGCTTGGCAGTAGCAAAGATAGGCACAGACAGTGAGTTAATAATTTTTAAAAAGAGTCATGACTCAACACTTGCTATTCTCGTCAATGATGAATAAAACAGCGCCCTTGAATTTAAGAGTTGTTTTTATATTATTTTAAAACGTCAGTTCCTCTAGCAGCATATTATTTTCTCTTTTCATAAAACAACATTAATGCAGTGCCCAAAACATTGTCTAATGTAACTGCAATTGTGTTCTTTATGTCTTTTAAGTCCTAAATATTTTTTATAGGAAATAAGAAGATTGTACCAAAGTTATTCCTTGAAAGAAAATAATGTGAAAATTAAATTGTACCTTGTTCCCTGTTGTCTGGAGTCTGAGAGAAGATAAATACTTTTTACGACACTGCTCACATCATACCTTATAGAAATGTTTGCTTATGTTAATGATCCTTGCAGTATTATATTTAAAAAAAAAAGTGCTCAAAAGTCTATACAGTTTTTATTGCTTTTGTGACAAGTTTTGAGTGCCTAATTCTTCAGAGAAAATTAAAACTACTTTTTCATACAGTGCTGAGGTACACCGCTATAAAAACATTTTGTCTCATAGTAATAATTGACCTCAAAATAATATCTACTCATGTTTTTTAAATGTCGTTTTTTCCAATTTACTGACATGTCCTTGAATAGCTCAAATTTACTTGAAGGAGAAAGCTTTTCCTTTTTGTTTCTTAACTTACTGCTCAGTAAGCCTATTAAAGCAAACTTTAAATGATGCCAGAGATTACCTATGGGATTATTGAAGATAAAAATCGAATATAAAGAGGGAGGTTTTTAAGGACTAATTCTATTGAGAGCTCTACACTGGGATTAAATGCTTTATTGAGGTTTGGGGAATGTCAGGATTCTGTTAAGTCTGATCAGCTAACACTGTGTTACTGTTGGTTAAGAAGACTATTGATCTGGTCTTGAATTTCCAGAAACTGTCTGTTATATGAAACAAATTTTGAGACCATCAGTGGAGGGACTATTTTTTTCTTTCTCTAACATCAAGTGTTGTGGTAAGGTGTGATTAGGCTTTTGGCCTCTCAGAGTTTATTGTGTTTTTATCTCTGCTGGTATTGATTTTGGTGGGACTCTAGAAAGAAGTAGAGACTGGCGAAAGGAAGGGTTTAATTAAGAAGGATATAACCTCTCTTCACCCATCTGACTGAAAGTACAAAGACCTTGGATGATGTGAATTGTAGTTGGATTTATTCTGTTTTCTGTTCTGTGGCTTGTGGGGGAGGTAAAGCAAAACTTGAGGGAAAAAAAAGGTGACGGGTATCTGAAATTTATATTTTTTCTTCCATGGTTATTGTCTTTGAACAACAGCTTTAAAAAGCAATTAGAAACTGTGCATACAAAATGTTTAGATAATACTCTTAGTTTTAAAAAAGTGTGTATATATATATAAAACCATAATTACTAATATTGATATAAATTTCTTGGATAAAATCTATAAAATAAGTGAAGCTTTGTACCTTTATCTAAAAAATTTTCTTTTTACTAGTTTTTGTAGGAATTAATGCAATCTAGAAGTTAGTATAACCTCTCCTAACTGTAGAAGTTAGGTTTAAGATTGAGGTGTACTAGATGGTCTTCAGAGAATGCCGGAAAACATACAGAATCTGCTGAAGACAAGGTTCTTCTTATTGTAACTTATTACTTATTATCCTAACCAATTCCTGTCCTGAGAAAACATATAAGCTCATCATCATTTCTTCTCATATCTTCTGGGAAAAGTCTCATAAAGCTGGGAGCATGCAGTAAACAATGGCAATTCAGCCCATACTCCTCAGCACGTATTTCTCTCCTTTTGATTAAATGGGAAGTCACAAAACTGAACAGAGATCCTTTTAGACTAGGCAACTGACTGCAACAGTGGCCACGAGGAGCTCTACAGAGTAAGTCAGGTTAAACATCCATTACAAGCTCTAAACCTTCACCTATTTTCATCTCAGGGGATTTTCTCAGCTAAATGTTTCAATATTACTGTAAGCATATGCCTGTCTATATTTGAATTTTGGCTTCCATTTTCCTTTCCCTGTTGAGTGCATAATAAATATGCTTTCTAAAGCCAGTTAAAATCAAAATACAATTTTTATAGAAGATATCATTATTTGATAGATTTTAGGGGTAACCTTTTTGCAATTCTGGTAAGTGGCTAACATAGCCAACTTTCACCATTAAGGACCCTATCAATCTCAGCTTGAGCCAGTCTGGTAAGGAATCTCTGACATGCCACAGTTTCTGAAAATGGTCATTGGCATAGCCTTTTTCTTTTATGATTTGGACTCACTGTCTATAATATGTTTCTAATGATGTACTAATGCGTCAGTGAGGATTATTTGGAGTGGAGACCACAGTGCCTCAGAAATAAGTAATCCATCCAGAAAAGGACAGTGATACTACATCAAAATATAGGTATATTTCACTCAAGATCCTGTTTCTGAGAGCAGCAAAAGCTAAAGCTGATGGCAGAATATAGAAACACATAAAACGTACACTAATATACCCATGGAAACCTTTCCGCACTATGAACAATTTGTGACTTGTGGATTCTCGGTGCCTGAGGTGAATTCTCTGCAGTCTCTAGCAGTCCTTGATGGATTTCTCTTCCACAAATGTTTCCCCTTGATCTCATAAAATGAAATCTACACCTTAAATGTGGGAAGTTATGGACCTCTTATGGACTTCATCCTGGGACATTAAGCACTCTTATTATCAGTTCACTGACCAAAGCAAAAACATACTACTTCATTTTTTCTTGACTGATCCTTAGGAAAATGTAGGCAAAATAGCAGTTTTCCTGTGGGAGATTTTGAATGATCAGAAACTATATTTTACCATAAAAAGCCTACACCAGAAACGCTCCACCAATTCCAGTTATGTGATTATTGATAATACAGTCATTATTTTTCTGCTCTCCCGGGGTAAGATTTCTGATTAGATCAAAATTATACTGTTTGCACTAATCAGTATCTTTCTCATTTTATTGAGATGATGAGCCATATTTCACACAATGCATAGCATGAAGGGAATGTGAAAGGTCCCTGACAGCTGGGAAGAACATGGTCATTTTATTTTTTCTAACTTTTTTCTCTTTCTGTAAGCTGTGTTACTTTATTTGTTATCACCTTTTCTGATAACTGTAGATATAGTGACACTGACATTTTTTATTATTACTTTAGACACAAAAATATGCATTTTAGGAAGCATTTGGTGACAGTAGAACATCTACTTTCATCAAATTCAGTCCCAGTTTTAGCACTAAAGGCAGTGAAGCCATCAGTATGCCATTCGCAGTTCTGTTGATAATCTGACTCTCTATGCCATATTTTGCTTCACAGAGAAGACAGATAACTTTTTATTTCCAACAATTATGTATTCCTGCATGAGAAGTAAATGTTTAAAAAGTACATACGTTTTAGAACAGCCTGATTCTGACTCCTAATTACCACAGTTGTTGCACTGTCTGTAACTTTTGCACCACTACTTCTTTTCAGGGACTGTGACACTGCTGAATTGGTTTTTCCCGAGAGGTATCAAAAGCAATCATAGAAGAGTGGTTAAAAACAGCTTTCTGTCTACATTCACACCATGCATACACCATGCTCCATTCCCCTAGGAGCACCCTACTATGAATAATGATTCTCAGTATTACTTGTTTGTTTTCAGACAGTTGCCAAAGAGCATCTCAAACCACTATTTATATAACAACAGGATATATAAGCTGTAAGTACTTCCATTTTAGTACGCACCATTAATAATAAATAGAAACACTGAAGGAAAATATGTCTTTTATGGGTCTTTCTGGATTAGAAATCATGTGCTTCATCCGTAATTCTCCAGGAATGCATGAGTTTCTAGGTATAAAATAAGGGGGCCCCTATGTCAGGCCTCTCAATTGCAGTGATGAGGGGATGCATCTTGAACACTCACTAACAAGTTACCTTGTTTGCTGTCCCTTGTTGCTACTTGTTTCCGTGCATTTGCAGTATAGATGGAATCAGTACAATACTTGGGATGTAAAACTTCTCTCTAGAAACAGAAATGAAGATATGAATGCTCACCTCTGGCAAAGTAATGCTATATACAAAAGTATATAGCATTATATGACTTTGTTGTTCCAAAAGGGAAAGAATTAACAGCTGCCTTCATCTTTGCAGACTTTCAAAGGAAGCTATAAAACTTCTGAAACTGTTCTGTAAATGTAACTGTTCTATAAATAGTCTGAAATTATGAAGACTGTTTCAAATACTTTTCCAAGAGTTTCAAACACTTTCAAGTTTCAGAAATTTTAAAAAAGTATTGTATTTTGTAAAAGGAGAAATTTATAAAAAATATTGATAGCACATTTTTAGAGAGGGACAGGTGGAGGGGAAGGGATCAAGGGGAGAAGAGAAGACCATTTTTAACCAGTTTCCTTGTGCATTCTTAAGATCTCTTTCTAAAACTGAGAAATACATACATTGCAGACAAAAATATCTGTAACAAAGTGTGTTATGTATAACTAATTGAAAAACTTGCTATTCAGAATTAACAAAATTAATTAATTTCCTCCCCAGAAGAACAATTTTATAGTTTGTCAGAATCCTGGGAAAAAAATGCTCTTCTCATGTAATACTCAAAAATTAAACCAATATCAAGACTGAATATTTTAGTTCAAACTTAACCAATGCAGCTGTTCAAGCTGATCTTTTATCTGCAAATTTACCACAGCAAAGTATTTTCTATGCTGTTAAAGAAGCTGTTGATTTTTGAGTGGACATATCTGTACTTTGGATACAGGAAGCAGAGGGATATTGTGTTTACTTATGTTTATTTTAGCTACTGTATGTGAAAGGCTGTGCTGTCTCTGCTGCCGATAGCATTCAGTATCCAAAGCTCAGGAAACGGATTAAAAATAATCAAAGTATGAAATGACTTGTTTTACAAATTGTTTTTATATAAAAATATGGTTCTATGCTAGACAGTTTAAGATCTTAATAAAAA
Source organism: Crypturellus undulatus (assembly GCA_013389825.1). Classification (NCBI taxonomy): domain Eukaryota; kingdom Metazoa; phylum Chordata; class Aves; order Tinamiformes; family Tinamidae; genus Crypturellus; species Crypturellus undulatus. The sequence continues at coordinate 26,403 of VWPW01008808.1, read as the reverse complement.
TGTACTGACAGAAAAACAAAACCACACGCTTCCTTTTCATATTTATCTTCATATAACATGCAAGATGCTCTTCACCAGCTCATTCTGTTGCTATATTCCCATCTCCAAGCAATGACTTTTCTGAGTCAGTGGTTACATCTGGACCATTGTGTTCAGTAATGAACAAGAAATCCATGCTGTGACTTGGTTTAGTCCCTTTCTAATCCACAATTTAACGCTGGCCTCCGTATCAGTCTGTGCCAGAGTTTGGCAGTTCAATTTCAAATTGTAAAGCAAGTCATTACGGAATAGTTTGAACTACTAGACAGCATCATCAGAAGTTTTGCTCTGAGCTGCTGTCAGGTAGCCTTCAGCAGAAGTTTTAAATGGGATGGATTATCAGTTGTATGCAGTTGAGAGCAAAAAGGAAGGAATCCTGAAGTGTGAAGTGTGATTTCTTGTTCCACACTTCTGTTTTATGTCAGTTCCAGTCCTGTTTTCTAGATTACCACTGCTATGTTCTAGAAATGTATCAATGGATAAAGCAACTTATGAGAGTCCAGAGAGAGAGGGAGAGAGAGCTCACACATGCCAGGTATAAAACAGTGGACTCTTAAACTTGGCACATTTTGTATTTTGTGGCTCCTCTAGACTGAAAAATGCAGTCAAAAGATCAGTTTCTAGCCCAGAAAGGTTTTAAAGATTAGATTTTAGGTATTTACCTGCCTTTGCTTAACAGAAACCAGGATTCCCTATACAACTTGACTAAAAAATAAAAACAAGGAAGCAAACAAAAACCCTCAAGCCCAAAAATTAAAAAAAAAAATGAAGAAGAAAATGGTTTAGAAAATGACCAGGATGCAGAGAAACTCAATCCTGCAGACATTACTTAATACATCCAAATCCTGAAGACTTGGGATGCAGGAAGTTCTGGACACTGGCAGGCTGTGACTGTAATTGGAAAGAAGAAAGCCGTTAAGAGCTGTACATTAAAGCAATGTGTTCTGTATTGTGCCCTACTTCCAGGAGATTAAGAATTGATCCTTACTGAGGTCCAGAGACTAGATCCGCTGAATACTCATACTTGTAGGTTTATACCTGTACAAAACTTGGGATGGTACAAGGAAAAGTAGAATTTTAGAATCTATTTAGAATCTTTAGATTCTATTTTATTTCCTTGATATTACCAGTTAGATGTATTATTGTGAAAGTTTTGTCATGTTCATGCTAGTAAGGGTGAAAATGGGAGTGAGGGAAGGAAGAATCCAAAACTCTAAAGCTAGAAATGAAATCATAAACTGATTAACAGGAAATCATAATATTTAAATTTAATTTAATATTAATATTTATATAGCCTCTACTACCAGGCTTTTATAGAGGTTTCTGATGCAATACACTATTTTACAGACTGACAGTCATGCACAGTCCCTTAGAAGTCTGTCAAAGAAAGCAGAACGTGTTTTTCGAATTAGTGCTCGGAGCTCACAGGACTTAGTGAAACCCTTAATCATTTGCTTACATAACCCGGCAGGATTATCACATGGACACACTATTACATTCCCTTGAGTCCTGGGTCACGTAAGGGCTTACAAGGAAATGAGGTTACCTAAGCGTACAGGATGATACTGTAAACCGTGAGTTTAAGCAATCACCTTGCTACAGCGTTGCCAGTGAAAGCTGTTGAATAGATATCTTGAATTATTTTATCTGACAGTCAGGACTGAAAAATGTGAGTTACTATGGGCTATGTGAGTTGGTGGTTGCATGATCTTGTCAATTATATAGCTTTCGAAAGAGATATTGGGCAGTCACTGGGCAATTTACAGTGTTCCTTGATATATTTAAAATTTCTTTTTAAAATGTCAGATACTGAAAGAGATTCTGAATTCTGAGGATGGTAGAAAAGGCATGGAGGAAAAGTAATCTTGCAAAAAGAGCCACTTTTTTTTTTTTAATAAAACAGAAAAAAAAAAGAAAAAAAAAAAGATTAAAAAACAGAGAGTACAGAGTTCCACCATGTCTATGGGGAGAAGCTCTGAAGAATCTCTGACTCATTTTCCCTCCTTTAGGGTCTGAATGTTTCCAGAGGAAATAGATAAGAGAAAAAGAACACATGAGGGGTTTATTGGGACTCCCAAAGAATATGTGGGTCATTTTATTTTGCTGCCATTGCATATATGTGTTTTCAATAGGTCTCTTGTACTAATACTACTTGGAAGTCAGAAATTCAGAAATTCAAGTACATCCAGCAAATAGCCATTCTGCCATCGTGACTAAGACACAGTGCCGCATCGTTTTTGCTATGCAGTCATTTCATTCTTTCCTCACTAAAGCTTTCCTGTCTTATAACCAATCAAATAAATCAGCTGTTTATGAAGATTTTTGTGGGCAGCCTTCAGAGTGCAGTTTCTGTCCCTAATACGATGAGGGAAGTATTCAGGCTGTAAATTCATGAATTATGTGCACATACCTGCAGAGAGTAGGAAATGATAAATGAGATGCTGCAACAAGGAAAGCTTTGTTTGCCAAATAAAACAGTGTTATGCTTAGGAATGTTTATATACACGGTTCTCTATAACCAGTATTTTTGAAAAAGTTTTGTGGATGCTGAGTTAGCTTTATTTTCTCTGCAACACTCTGGAGAGTAATTTGGGGAAAAAAAAAAAACAACTATTCTGTTCTCCCACCTTACCAGCGATGGAGTACATGCTTCTCATGTTTTTAATGGATATTAACTTGTTATAAACGGGCAAATCCTCTGAGCCAATTGATTTGGATTTGCCAGTCTGCTTTATTGTAAATAGCAAGCAAGCAGCACTGGGCGGCCGGGGAGTCTCCGCTCCACCAACGGCGCGCACCTTATAGCGCGCGAAAGCGCCTTTTATTCCTTTCTTATCTCCGTTTCTCGAAAGTTCCTCCTTTTCTGCGCATGTCCTTCCTTGTTGCTAGGGGGTCTTCCAAGCCCTCTGGTGGTCTTTTTGGTTGAAGGCTCCTCTTCTTCCTCGGTGAACTTTTCACCTGTTAGCGAGCATGCGCCCTTCAAACTTGTTTCGACCAGTTCACATAACCTTGAACTCTCTATTACTACTTCAGCAGTTAGTTATGGCAGCATTCTGTCTTCTGCTGTCTCAGGGACTGCATTCTTGTATTGCAGCATCATGTCTTTTGCTACCTCACGGATTACATCCTTGCTCACTACAAACTTAATTTTCATAAAGTGAACAATGTACCCATGGGATGCATGATAATATGGCTAGCGCTAGAGACAGGCAGAAAGGGCCAGTGTAAACTGTCAAGGCCAAACAAGATGCATGCTGAATACGGGCAGGATATTTCTCCAGCACTTGAATCCTGGGATAATTTTAAATAAAACCCCTTTGGAAAAGGCTGGAGCAAGAAAATGTGGCTGGAGTATTGCTCCTCCGGCTTGATCCCGTGCTTTATCTCGCTTTGGCAGCCAGATGTGCCCCTAACAGGCTGCAGGTCGAGCCTTTTGAGCGCGCTGCCCCACAGCGCCAAGGCAGCCGCCCGCCGCGCCCGCCATTACCTCAGCGGCGCCCACGAGCCCGCAGCCCGCGACACGGCGACATGGCGGCTGCG
>VWPW01008808.1:0-22803 GCA_013389825.1 Crypturellus undulatus | reverse complement strand
GCCCCGCCCCGCCCCCGCCCAACGGCGCGGCGCGGCCGTTACGGGGCTGCGCTGTCCGGTGGCGCGGCCGCCCCCTGCTCTTCTGTAGGTGCTAAAAGGGGTAATTTCCTCCCGCGCTTCTTCAGAGAGTGCTTGCCGCTTGTAGCAAGTGCGTACAAACAAGGGGAAAAAAAGGTACAGGGGATCCACTGGCTGTATTTCCATTTCATACACAATAGGCAGCATGTTCTCAAGAGGCTGCTTCTGTGGGGTTAAGGTGCAACCCTTGTCATTCTGATACCTGAGTGCCCCAGTCTACGCTTAGCCAAGTTAAATTTGGGTATACTGCAAGACAATTTTATCTACTCCTGGAGAGAATGCTGTTGAAAATTGGCTTCTAGGCTTTACCATTAGAGTTTTCTTTAGGTCAGAGCCCATTCCCCATTTAAAACCTTCTGAATGCATAAAATAATTTCCCCTGCCTTTCAGCTTAGCCCTTCAGTTACTGAATTATGTTGTGCACAGCTGTGGCTTCATTAAGCCGTATATTCTGTTACTTTAACTCCTCTCATAGATCCCCTTCTCTGTTTTCCTCTCATGGAATTCCTGTTTTCCTCAACACAGGAATATGAAGAGGAGCTTAAATATTGCCCTGGAGTACTTCAGTAGTGTGTTTTAAGCAAAAGCTCTTGCTCAGACTCTTTCAGCCTCTGACTTCTTTCTCTTCAGGCCTGTATTTCAGAAGTAGCAGTGGGAAAGTTTGAACTGGGAAGGCTAGTCCTTCAATGCAAGTGGATAAACCATGTGTGGAGGAGTGAGTCTGCACTAGTCTGCACGACTCCTCTGTACTGCCTGCCCAGCACTGGGTTCAGACCTGCCTCTCCATTCAGCCAGTTATGCTTAGGGCGAGCCTTGGAGGCCTAAGACACCACGGAGCTGTCCAGCCTCTTTGGGGAGCTGTGTTGTGGACTGTTTGGCACGCAGGGCTTGCAGCCACACTCAGCTTTTTGCTGATCACCAAGCGCCTGGTGCTTATGAACCGGATAACAGTTGTTGTACCCTTCACCTCTCTGTGATTCACCTGGTAGCACAGTAAAAAATCTGAAATTGAAATAGCTACATGCCTATGTTTTGTTTTGGGTCCATTTTACCTATACAGCAATGCAAAATACAAAGCATGTATGTATTTTTATCTCAAATATGTCCGTTTTAAAAGAAAGATGTTAAATAATGAATCTAACAGATACTTGATGATTTTTTCACTTCCTTCTGTAAACTGATAGAGGTTAGAGAGTCTCTACAGATCAGATGTTTAATTCAAATGGATAAAAACATCTGCACGCTTGAACTTTCATAAATTACCCAGGCCTTTCTCCCCTTTTATCTGCCAGCTTTTTAGAAACTCACAGTCTGAACGTCCTCTAGCTGAAGACTCATCTAAGTTTAGCCCCCAGTGGCTAAAATCACTGGGATGTGTACCCAGCTGCTTGGGTAACCAACACTTTACTTTCCATCATGTCTCTGATAAATTATCTTTTGGCTGAAAGCAAAGCCAAACCAATCTCAGATATGATCCCCAAGGCTGTATATATATGAAAAAAAAAAAAAAAAAAGGTACAAGGAACTAGCCATTGTAGCTCAGATGGAGAAAATGATTGGGATTGCATGGGGAGGGGTCTAACCTACATTTCTTTCAGTAAGAAAATTATCTTTTCTTCCACAGAGCAAGTGTACCTTTCCTCTGACTGGCCTTTACTCTTCTGATATGAAGCAGTCTGCTGGCTATCATCTCTTTAGTTACACAGCACTGATTAAGGTGGTAGATTGAGATAGTAGAGTTTACTTGCATAAATTCATCTTCAGTTTGGTTAAAGAAGATATTTCTGGTATTATTTTGATTTGAGTTTGGAGTGTCAAATGCCGGCTTATAGAACTGGTAGTTAGAAGTTGCTCACTGTGGTTCAATAAAGGCTCTTCTATACTCATTAACTTTCTTTTGCTATTTTCCCTCATCCAAGAGGAGGCAGAAAAAAAAGAGGTTTCTTTCTACTAGAGGAAGTTGTATGGATGCAGCTTTACATTTGTTTAGAATGAATAGCTTCTCATTTGCTGCCTTCGTAGTAAACATATTCACCAGAAATTAATTTCAAAGGCAAATCTTACGGGGCAGTTTGTACCCTGCTGAGTGGTTCCAGTGTCAGTATTCAAACATAGGTGCCAACTTTGAAGTCAGAAATGTGTCAAAATATTTCTAAAACTGAATGGGTTTGAATTCAGATTTCTGACTAGAAATCTTGTTGTATGTATAAGTCACTTTCTGCTCTGTATTTCTGCACTGTTGATGTGATCCTGGGATTCTTAGTAAGTTTTTGTTTTGTTTGTTTTGTTTTTATCTATAAAACGGTTCAGCAGCAAAGGTGAATACTAAATATTATAAATGTCTCTCCTAAGAGACAATAAAACGTCCAGAATTATCATCTAAGGCTTCACTGAAATTGCTAGAATACCATGCAAGTTGAAGATGTAAGAGGAAGCAGCACACTGGAAGAGCAGAGGATCCTAAGTTACATTCCTCTCTGCTCTGCAGTTTCTCTCAGTCTAAGAGATGAACCGCAGTTGGGATTCAAGAGCTGAAGTGTTTGTATTAACTAAGAAGTTCTTGTTAGCTTTATTACATACCAATTAAAAATCTAAATATCCTTTCAAGCAACAATGAGTTCATTCAAACTATACGAAGGTAATTATACATGTATTTCAGAGGTAATTTTGTGTAAATGACTTTACAACTTTCCCAATCTCTTGTATTCCTGCTAAATTTCAATAAATGTTCTTTGAACGATCAATATTTAATTAAGCAGCAATCAGGCTGCTTTTCAAAATGCAAATTAAAGACATATTTGAGATTTAATTTGATACTAGAAAGGGGATGGACCAAATTAAAAAGTATTTAGATCTTCTGTCTAGTTTTTGAGGCCCTGGCTGTTCTGGGTTAGTAGCACAATTGAACTTTTCAGTGCTAGCATCTGAGGTATGGACACTGTTGGCTTATTTTAACAATTGCAGCCCTCATAAGGATACTACTCTGGCCTTTGAAATGTCAGTACTAAGCATTTCAAATTGCCAGGTCCAAAGGATGAAAATGACATTGGTATCTATGTGGTATGTTTTCAAACTTTCCATAGCATAGCTGTGTTTGTAAAACACACGTATGCGGTTTTGCTTCAACTATAAATGTATCTGAGCTTAAGTGTAAAAACTTATTATTTCTGATAAAAGATGGCAAAAGATGGCTTTCATCTTCTACATTTACCTTTAGGGGATTAAGGTTTTTTTCACTATAAATAAAGACTACTGTAATTGGTATTATTAAATGTGTCAGCCAGTTAGGCTGACAGTTTGCTCATCCACACTCGGAGATGTTAACACCTTTGTGTTAATCTCTTGTTAATCTCTTTCAGTTTGGGATTTGGAATCAGAACCCTTTTTAGGACTGACTCTTGATAAATGTTTGGATACCTAGTGGTACAGTGTCATAGAAATTAACTTTAATAAATCCTGTAAATGTAATAGTTGTTCACTCAGCACTTTCTAAATCTCCAAGTTTAAGGGTTTTCCAGAAAACTCAGTTATACGTAATTGATAATTTAGGTAATAACTGGGAAACATTTTTCTCATTAACTGGTTTAGTGTATGTTTGCTTGTCTCTGCCAGCTTATGCAACAATTAACATTCCGTTAAGTAAGTAAACTCTGGAACTGAGATACTTTAAAAATACAAATATATATGTATTTATTTTATACTTGAAGAGCATGATTAGCACGTAACTAAATGTTCAGTGCTTCTGTGTCTACAAAAAAAGTCACAGAAATTCTTGTATAGACTATTAATCAGAAGATAAGTAGAGAGATTTGGCTGAAGCTTAAAGAGAGAAAGTGATTTAGAAGACAAAAGGAAGAGGTTAAAGAGCATCAAGTAGATGAAGTCAGTAAAAGAGAGAAGTGAGTCCTGCTATGATTGAAAGAAAGAGAGAGAGAATGAGACCAAAGGACTGCAAAGAGTAGCAGCTGATGCTGGATAGTCATTAATAGGACAGATTGATTACAAATGTTTTCTGTACCCGTGAAGTGAAGCAGTTATGCTGCTTTTTTGTTTGGTTTTCTTCTGCTACAAAACCACGCACACATTCCTACTGGAAATGGCAATTTTAATAGCCTTTAGAAACTGAATGGTTCTCTGAATGCTGTCTGTTATGACTTGTTTAGTTGAGATTTTTTATTAACCATTTAATTAGACTTCTTTAATAAAAATTGTCAATAGAAATAAGTTACTTGGAAGTTTAGTGCAGTAAATTGCATGTTGAATCCATGATAGTACTTCATGAATTTTCTTTTGTTTGAATACAAGACTCCTTAAAATACTACAGAAAACTTCCTCTCTCATGTTTGAGAAATCAGTGTGTGAATGGACTAAGCACGACTAGATTGGCAGCTTCTAGTGTAGGGTGTCTTGGTCAGGAATCATATGATCTAATACAGCTGTCCTCTGTAGGTTTGAGGTGGCTTAAATAATTGTGTTTATCAAACAGATATCTTAGTGTTGTTGCTAATCCTCAATTTCTAGATGCTAATGAAAAGGAAGATTCTTTTTAAAAACTGAGAAGGAATTGGTTACTCTGGGCAACCTCTAACTTACCCAGGATCTGAAGAGGAAACACCTAACACCTCAAAGCTGTGCAAAAGAGCCACTGAAAGAGAGAAGTTTTCAAAGCAGAAAGAAGGAGGAACAGATGGAGCCCTTGGAGAAAGCTCTTCATTCCCTTTTCACTTTCTGTGAGACTTTCACAGAATAGCCTTGAACCTTCCATGTCCTGTTCTTCCTGTTCCTGCCTATATTTAGTAGCAGATATGTTTCTAATGATAACAATCTGCAGTGCGCTGACCGCTTGCTTTCTTTTATGCATTTCCTGGTAGAAATCCAGATGTCTGCTTGAACTTAAGTAGACTTAAGTAGACTTGATAGCCATTTTCTAAAACCTAACTCCTGTTTTTTTCCAGGATGATAGATCATAACATTACCCTCCCTTACCTATCAGCTGTGCTTCCTGTATGTCATTTCTGCTCAGAATTCTTTGGATATCCTGTATTCTGTTGAAAATATCTAAAATACTGCCTTTTCTCTCCCTTGTATAGACACAGTGCACGTCAAAGCTCACAATGTCTTTTGGATTGATCCTTTTCTCGGGAAGAAATTCTTCAGCATTTTTCCTTATCACATCAAATGTAAGATACTTGTAATCTCTCTGAGATGTTTTTCAGCTGATCTTCACCCTGTTTGTCATCTTCATATCAATGTCCTTTTCTGATGTTAGATTTTCAGAGTCATCTTCATTCTTTCAAGTAGCCAAAACCTTAGTGGTAGGAACTCGGTGCAAACAAGTACAAGTACTTCGTTGCTTCTCTTGAAGCTGCTTCATGGCCTAAAAAGCCTTGATGAGCTGTGATGTGCTGAGACCGCTATGAATTGTGTTGACAAATATGATTTCTCTGCTGTTCATGCTTTTAGATCAGGCTGCATCTACCTTTCATACTTTCCTCTCATACTTGCATTGTCATCTCTCTAGGAAAAGGCCTGTGAAGTTTTCTTTCTCTCATAGAAAAATATGTGCTCTAGTATGCATCTGGTTCCTGAATGTTATGGCAAAATAATAATCATGTATAATAATGAATACTTTATTGAGTTAAGCAAAACACCTTAAAACAATGAGTTTGCCTAACTGGTTAAGTAAATATTTTAATCTGAGGTATGAAGCTTATGAGGGAGTTATTTGGGGAATGACAGACAGCAGCTACGGTCACATATAAACAAAAAGAGTAATGGTCTAAAGTGTCTGTTCAGTGAGTTCAGGCACTCATTGAAAGATAATAGCCATGTGTGTTCTCTTATCCTCCAATTCAAAATGGCAGAGGATGTCTTTTTTGTTGTTGGTTTTTCATTTGATGTCCTAAAAATTCTTTTTAGTTCTCAGGAACTGTTTAGTTAACACACTTCATATCCCTCTCTCCAATCTCTCCCTGAATCAAATTTTATTTTAAAAGGATTTTTTTTAATAGGAATAGTCCAATGCTTCCACTGTCAAAGGTTTTGTGTGTTATGTCGTTTTACTGTGAGCTGTGGCCCAAAAAATAGATGTTTTCTTCCATTTTTGTCTTTTTTTTTTCAGAAGCAGTTGATTCTGAAATTTTAATTGAGGTTATTTCTCACCTCTATTCCTTTGAAAGAGTTGCTTGTATTTAACATTCCATCTTTTACAGAGATGTATGGAATTCTTTTTTTTTTCCCTGCTGTTTTAAAGTCAGAATTACAAATTTATTTATTTACTTTTTCTCTGTGTATTCCTTATCATGGTGTCCAAGAACTTGAAAATCAACTTGATGATAGCATTTCTTGAGACAATGGTTATTTCCCAAGTAAGAAGTCTAGTTTTTAGTCAAGAAGGAAAAAGGGGAAGTCTTCTGATTGTAGGCATGATTTGTCTGTAAACTTATATTTCAAAACTATACTAACTATACTATACTATACTAACTATCCTATACTATACTATACTAACTATACTAAACTTATATTTCAAAACTAGAAAAAAAATGTGGATTAGAAGATACCATGTACTCAAACTGGACTCCAATAGCCATAAGTGAATAAGCAATAAAGCAGAATATAATCACCCATTCAAAACATGATACCATAACAGTGCACATACTACTTACATTGGAGTTTTTCTTCGGTGGGATTCCAAATCTTCTTTACTGGAATACCTATGAAAATTTGATGTCAAATAGCTTCATGGGCAAAAATCAGTGACTAATACTACCTACTCTTTCCATATTTCTACTACATTGACATTGCGGGTGTTTTGGACCCGGGAATGCCTTTTTATTTTATATATGAAGGGGTTTAGGATAGAGATAGCCTTTTTGCATTAATATGGTTTTTGATAATACAGCTAGTAAAACAGTCAATGATAGTCTTAATTTAACAGGAAGGAGATATTTGTTACAGCTTCCAGCAGACAGTAAAGACATTCATACTTTTTTTTTTTAATGAGAGAACCAGCTTTTTGCATAATTTCTTAGATCATTAAAATGATAAATTCCCTCATTTCATTTTCATACTAGAAAATATCTAGCTAAATGTGCACTAAAGAGTGTTAACATTAAGTATTTTGATATTACATGTTTTAGTAAAGACTGTAATTAGTCTCTCTATCCTATCAGGCAACGAGGATTCTTACACTGGAAGCACTTAAAAGCCCCATAAAAATGGGCATTATTACAAAGAAAAATGTGCCAGTATAGTTTGAATTTCCTTGGTGTGTATGTCAGGAAATCAGCAGGAGTCAAATGAAATTGTTTCTGTTTCAGTCCAGCTAATATGTGTTAGTGGTGATTATTATGACAAGTCAGTCTGTGTTATATTAGCAATCATTGTTACAAAAATCTGAAACATGAAAACATAAAAAGGTTAAACCTTTACAGAATTCTCAAGGATCTTTATTTCCCTCACTCTAATTCAGCAAAACAAAACAAAAACCTGCATGAATTTAGTTCTTTCACACTGCCGCCCCTCTCCTCCCCTCCCCCCCCCCGCCTCCTTTGAATGGAGAAAAGATATAGTTTGAAAACTCATCTTGGCAGACAGCCCTGCTTTCCCCTGAGCCCTCCTCCCCAGGATTGCTGATCAAAGTATTTTGAAATGGATGGGTACTCTGGGGCAGCACATGCTTTAATGTAGAATGAAGCCCCAGGTGACCTGAATATGTTCATCTGTAAAAGATACCACTACTACTAGAGAGGTTTTTTGGGAATGGAGCACTGCATGTAATTCCTCCAGTTGCTGGCTGTTGTTCTATGCATTGCTTTATCATAGGTGTACTTCTGTCTTCAGCCCTGCTAGCATACTATTATTAATAGTGTGTTCAAATTAAATTTATTTTTTAATGCAAATAGGTCTGAAGGGAAAATCTGTATGTCATTTTTGTTTTTCATGTAAATCTACAGAGGTCTATGAATGAAAAATAACTGTAATTCAATATTGAACTATTCTGGCTTTCCTGTAACAAAATATGGCCCTTCAAATTAAGAACTGTCTCATTAATGCATCCCTTGGAGAACTGGGATTCATCAAGACACTAGTATAAACACTTCCCATCCTTCCCCTACAATAAAATTATGTTTTGAAGACTTTCTACTGCTTAAGGACTTGTTCAAGCATACCTTTGGTAACAAATGATGAATTCAGTATTTAAATGTCTTATTTGACACACAAAACTCTGTCTCAACTCTTTCCTTTTATCACAAATCAGTAAGATATATCCAACATAGAACTTTCTACACTAGGTCCAAAAACACAGGTTGTATCCTGCTTATGGATTATGGATGAGTTAGCTGTAACAGATAAAATGATAAAAAAAATCTGCAGCATTGCAGCTTTTCTGACTTTGACCTTCAGTTTGCTACTTTCCATTTTATTTTCTAGAAACTTCACTTTTTCAGGACAGAACTAGAAGTGGAATTATGTTTTTACTGTCACAGGCAAACAGACTCTTCCTGAACTTTTTTTTGAGTCTGCTAAGCAAATTGTTCTAAATATCTCCCTATAAAAGTACTGGCTGCACTACTGGAGATTTGTAAGTCCCTATGAGCATTCACTGATTAACTGTTGGCTGCCCTCATCTCCCTTGTCTCCCCAGCAATTATTTTTTGGTGAATAAGCTGGATCTCCACTAAATATATGGGTTGTTGTGGTGACCTTGTACTTAAGGGAATTTTGCCAGGTGTGTGTTGCGGAGACACCTAAGACTTCCTGTCTGTCCTTGGCACCTTTTTTGTTTTCTCTGTGTCTGCCTGTTTCCTGTCCTGTTTGAGCTGTTTTTCTAGCCTAGCCTCTTTTTCCAAACTCTGTTGTGGTATTTGGCTCCTCATGGGATCTGACCTCCTTGCAGTAAAAGTCCTATGATTTTTTTGCATGTAGGAGTCAAGTACCACAGCACTTGAACCCAGCAATATCCCTCCCTACCTCCTTAAACTATTATGTTTCTTGTCCTTCTTCAGGATGTTTATTCATCAATATATTCTGGCATGTTACATTACCCTTGGCTAGGTCTAATTACTAGAAGTTATTGCCTACAGTCTAGGTGTGACTCCCTGATAAACACTTTTCTTTAAACTTAAGCAAGAATTAATTGTCCACTGTTAGTGCATAAAGAATGAGGAAAAGAAAATGCATATAGGAGAACATCTATTCCAAGAAAGCCACTTAAAACCATCATATAGTGCAACAGGAGAAAAATCTGTTTCCTTCTCGCTAGACTCCAGTGATACATGTGAAAGCAGAATGGAGAAGGAGATATCAAAGGAAGCTTTACTGTGGGCCAGGTGCCAATCAAAGCATGTCTGGGTGACACATCTGTATTGCTGTCTCTTTGCTAGAGTGTATGGGGTGAGGGAATAGTGCTTGTGGGACAGTGTCTATAAGATGACAGCAGAATATTCTCAGACCAGTTCCCTAGAAGAAATGATTTTCTGGCTTTTATGTACTTTTTTTTTCTTCCTTTTTGAGTGAAGGACAAGAGAAAACACTTACAAGTCTTTGGGGGAAATACAAAAAACTAAAAATGGCACACATGTAATAGTGCATTTTTTTTTCAGTAAAGACTAGAATGATGCACAAATGCATTCATTTCCTCTTCAGTAAAACTTAGTTGTGTATGATAATGCTTCAGAAAGCACTTAAGTTCACAGTGGAAGAAGGAGTTTGTTTCTTCGTGCTTACCTCTGTCATTTAAGAATTAGCCTTGTGCCATGCAAATCTGTAAAATAGATTATGTACTAGAAAATGTTTTGTAACAGTAGCAAAATTCCCTGAAAGCTGTTGTTTATTTAGTTTATTTTTTTACAGTGAAGCTGCCCTTATTTCATGTAACTTAATATTGAGTATGGTTGCAAGCAACATTTAAATTTGGATAAATGCATCAGAGATGCTACCTGGGAACACATGTTCACATAAAAAAACAGTGCACTATTTTTTTTTCCCCTAGGTAGCAGTAATGATAATAGCATACCTATTATGTAAATACCTTACATTTTCCTCCTTGTCCATTCAGATCTTGTCAACATATGTCACATTTCTAGGTTGTCACATGGGATTTCTTCTCTATTTAGGCATAGTGATAACAGATAGGGTTGTAAAAAAGAGACAGGCCAAAACCAAAAGGGAGGAACTCTTTATCTAATCTTTGACATACTTCCTAATTTCCATTGTCCAAGGTAATGTGCTCTGTTTCTGAACAGAGCTGGCTGGTAGTTGCTTGGACAGAAACCCTGCCTTTTGTGCATTTTAACTATAATCTTAATATTATCGTCTTTTTCTGCAATAAATATGTGAGTGTGCACAACTCTCTCAGTTTACAGAATGCAGTAATTACATTTATTCAAATTCATAAATTTCAACAAAAAATCCTTATAAAATAAAACAGATCAGCATGATCATAACTACTTGTTTGTTCATTTTGGAGCCCGATATAGATTTTCTCATCAGCTGGAAAATACTTTCTGAGGTGGTGGACAGGACTCTTACTCACTTAGAATGCTGACTATATCCGTCTTTGCCATCTGTATGCTATTAAAAAGTTCTTGAGTCTCTTTCTGAACCTCGAATTCAATATACTCCAATATGTAGAGCTATTGAATCAGCATTTTTAATTTGTCACATATGAACTAATATGGGGCTATTACTCAGTGAAAATTTAGTACTTCAGTCAGTAATGATTAATCTCTTTAGAATGTCTCCCCTGTAAAAGTGGCAAGCACATTAGTCTATAAGCTTCTAATTTTTTATCTCCTCTCCAGGATATATTGGGTGTGTTGTCTCCACATGAGTCTCTGTTGACCATGTCTGAAAAGTCCAAATACAAAGATGAGCAAGATTGGGCAGAGTGGTCAGGGAGCAGGCAGAATGACAGTAAAAGCTTTGGAACCACTGCAGGCAAAGTTTTGAATCTTTACTCCAAAAATCTGACTTTGATTCTGAATCTTTACTCTAGCAATAGCCTTTTAAGTTTAAGATGAAATAGATCATTAACTCTTTATAATGTCAAACCACTTAAATTAATAAAATTACCCCATATTGAGGGAGCATTCCAATCAGTTCTTGTACAGGACCAAGTAATCTACTTCTCCCTCCACCTCTGATTCCTAAAAACTTTTGGTGAAAGCCAACAGTTTATTTTTTCAGGCCCTGTTTCTCCACAGATGTTTTTATTTTATCTAGTTATCAAATCAACAATATGGACAAGCCTGGATTCTGCATGAAAATTCTACCAAGCCACACATTTTTAAAAGGAAGGTTAAAAGGAGAAAGACTGATTAATGGAAAAGGAATCTCCAAGGGTAAAAAATAAACAATTTTAGAGGTTTTGTATGGTATGAAATACAAGATGGAAAAAGTAATTGGAGTCAGAAAGGAAGGATACTGCTATTGAAGGGTGGCATATATTTTTGATATTTTAGTTAATGAGGTGTTGGAATGAGCTACCTGTAGGCACTGAGGAAATATCTTCAATTTAAAAAATAGGTTAGACAAACATCTGTTAAGGATGTTTTGTCTCAGTGTAGTGAAATGGAATAGACTATCTTATGTAATTCATCTCCCAACTCTGTATGATATTGTGACTTGTTAATTACATAACATTTATTATTTTGATCGCTAGTTTCCTACAAGATGCTATTACGCTTTCCTCATAAAGAAAGCTTGTTTAGTTGGGTTTTTTCTTTTTTTCATTTTGAAGTCTTTATTTTCTTGACACATGTGTATGAGAAGTACCATTTATCCTGAATAAATGAATTCTCATTGCTTTAAGAACAATTTCTCTCATCTTAACATGTTTTACTCCACATTAGGCTCTCCACTGAGATGTGTCAGGCTGAGAGATAATAATAGGTCTGTAGTAGGTCTGAAATGCTGCATATTCCAAAACAGAGTACTCAGATACTGTAGGCCCCAAAGGAAATCTTATAAACTCAGTGACAGTGGACATAAAAGAAGACATTAGGCTGACTTTCACTTTCATATACATCAGAGATGACTCTTCTGGGTATAGAATTTCTTTTATTCAAAATGAGCAATAAATAAGAAGATTCTGACAGCAGTTCCGGAGAACATAAGCTGTTGAAAGAACGTGGTTGATAATGCCAGCCCACAGAAATGGCAGCAGTGGTCCACAGGGAGGCTCGGGTCTGAGAAGGACGGCTGAGGTTTTCCAGCCTTCAAAACTGTGCTTCTGGCATGCATAGGGAATGGCTTGTTACCCTGGTTTCCAGTAGTCACACTGCTAGACATTAGCATTAAAGAAGGACCGAGTTTCAAATCAGCACAACATAGTCAATTGTTGTTTGATAAACCCAGCAGGTAAGCACCAGACAGGTTTCCTTTCCTGTTAGGAAGTAGCAACCTTCAGCTTTATTTCTCTTGATGAGAAAAAAAGCTATTTTATCCCATGGAAGCATCATGCAGTGAATGTTCAGCATTTTCTCTTTTTTACTGCTTTTCTATTTTGTAAATGGGTTGTCTTTTGTTTAGTGTTGTTGCACAAGATGTTTTAGCAGCAACTGTCTCTATACAGGCAATGAAACTCTTATTTTACATTAAATAAGGCCTTTGAGAAGCCTCAGAAGGTTATTTCTTTAAATTACCATCATATTGGAAGAGCTTTAATGCAGTAGCTCCATGGTAATCAGAAGTGTTTTTTCTTTTTTCCTTCTATGAATTAGAAGACATGAAAAATTGAAAGTGAAGCAAATGAACAGCTATCACTCTTTTTTCAGTTAAACATTTAAGCCTGGAAAGAATAAAAAGCATAATTAACTAATGTGTTTTTTGTTTTTGTTGTTGTTTTTTTTTTCCCCTGAGGTACTTTGTTCTAATTCAAATGGGATGTAATTTCATATTTAAAAGGCTCAAAGAACTACAATAGTAAGCAAGTGAATGCCTCTGAGTAAATATTGCAGTCCAATCTGAGCTGCTATAAAGCTAAGCAAACCTACTGAATTTAATAAAAGCAAGGACATTTCTGAAATACCAACAAGAAGTAAAAATATGTGGAAAAGGTTTCTCGCCCCAAGGGGTAGGTACTTGATTTGCTTGTACCAGTACGGATTTCACATTTTAACTAGAGATTTGTACTAATCATACCAAATTACTCTGTAAAGCAGGAGAAGTGAGAGCATTATCTGAGCCAAATAGGGCAATCTCTCAAGAGATAATAGTATTAAGTCTCTTATTTAGTGTATTTTTTTTTCTTTTACAAAACCATCAAAAAGAGATCTGGAAACAGCAAGGAGCTGCTGAAGATGCAATTTTATGAGAAAGCCTCTAAAATTGCCCAAAGAAAGTCTGCTGCGCCCAAAGTTTTTTCAACATCAGAGGCAGCAGGAAAAGAAAACAACATACATGAAACTTGGACTTTGTCCCCAAGCTGTTTGTTTATGCACTACTCGTTATTAGTGAGATTCATAATTCAATTAATTGTACTTCAAAGCTCATTTCCAAAATGTTTAATAAACAGAATCCCTAAAATTGTGATGTTCAAGGAATTTTAAAATTGTGCGTATATAAAGTACTTTCAGGAAAACAATGGACTTCTTGATCACTGTCTGAATCTATCCTAAAATGTTCTGATTGCAGTAACATACTGTAAAAGTTATACCAGCACAAATTGTGTATAAAATAATTTGAGCACTTCAGATAATTTTGGGGGTGTGAAAACTGAAGCTTGCTATAGTTAAAGCAAGTGCCATTCCTGCTGGAGAGACAAAAGCGCAGCCTTGGTCCCAGAATGCTCCTCTGATCACACCACTGCTTTACTGCATTTCTGAAGTTCTCTGCTGTGTTTCTTCAAACATGTTCTGTTTGCAGTATGACTTGAACATTGGTATGAAAAAAAGCAGACTTCTGAACACATCTATCTTATAACATGCCTTCAAGATGCTAGCATAAATAGAACTGAGGAACTTATAACTCAGTTTTAAGCAGTAAAATCATACTGAGATGTGTAACCTTGGTGCTGCCTTAAAAAAAAAAAAAACTAAAATGGAAATCAAATTGGTTTAAAAACAAGTACAATTGTAATTAAGGAACACATTTCCTTTGTTCTAAATTTATGGAAGTCAATTACCTTAGTCTTAATGCAATTTGGAAGGGCATCTGAATGAATCACTGGTAAGGCAAGTGCCTTGGGAGTGTTCCAGGTACCAGTTGCAGCCAGTGAAGGATGATTCCTTCAATGTGTTTTCAGAAGAGAACATCTCAGAGGAGCTCTTGTACCTCTGCAACACAATACCTAGTGTAAGGTGGCTAATGCAAGGACAGCATCTATTTCTGAGCGGATATAAAGAGCCACAAAATTCCCACTTGTGTGCTGCGATGTAGGACTGTGTATAAACTTGCCAGAAGTGAAGACCAAATCGTCAGCTGTTAGCCTTTCCTGAATCACAGAATAAGTCAGTATTCTGTAACATTTCTTTCAATATACACATTTCAACTTATCTTAAGGGTGAGAAAACCAACACATTGGAATGTTGTATTGATAACACAAGGGACTAAATGCAAGGCCTTTTTCAAAGCCTGTTTAAATTCAGGATGATGAGCTTTATCATTTTATGTGTTACAGAAACCTGTCATACTCTTTAAGATGGTTGTTACGTAGTGCTTGCGTTCATCTAATGCAATCTGGCAGTCAAATCCTGAATGAAGCTTTTCTATCAACAATACTGACTTTGAGGTTCAGTTCTGTGTAACTCATGCAACACCCTTCTTGCATAAAATGCATGTGTGTTTGTGTTTCCCCACAGGTCAACAATAGTTTAATAGTGGTAAAAATCTAAGAGCAGGGGGGTATCCCTACCAGAGGGGTACTGTGTTACACATACCTGGACTTCAGCTGAGGAGTGGAAATAGTTGATCCTCAGCTTGAGTTCCTCAGACACATTCCATGGTAGAAAGGAAGGAGAAGCAAAAAAATGAAATGAAGCCTGCTGGCACAAGAGTTTGCTTTCAATAATTGGTGCTGAAGGAAGGAATAAAAGGAAGACCCTTCATTTCTTGGGGGAAGGGGGAGAATTACATTCTCCTTTTGCAAGGCATGCCAGCGAATGGAAAAATGGAAAAGAGATTGAGACAAATCCTAGGCTGGATGTTAGATAAAATTTGTGTTTCATACAGTAGGAAGTGAAGTTCTTACATAGAATTTGAGAGAATCAAAGAGAAAGGAATTTGGAAGCTGATAAAAGCTGACTGTCAGCTCGGTGTTGTAAAAGTAGCTTCAGTTAGGGTATGGTACCTGACCCTTATGTGTGAAGACTCGAGGAGCCAAGTCAAAAGTATGTTTGACTAATGATCAATGTACAGCAAAGACTGAAGTTTCTTGCCCCAGGAGTGTAAAAACTGAGTTAGACTGCTACTGCAGAGCGTGAGAAAAGGGATGTGGCTTTTGCACATCCAGCCAGCCCGGGGGACATGACAATGACAATGACTTGTGCATTTTGTGTACTTGGGGTCACATTTAGTGACTGCCAGCCTCTTGAGCTGATATGTATGCTATGCTTTCCGTTGAAAAGAAATTACCTTTCATGTAATGCATGTAAGCATGCTACCAATCTCCCTTCCAATCTTCACACAGAATTTTCAAGTACAAGAAAAATGCATCAAGCTTTTTTTTTTTTTTTTTTTTTTTTGATAAAATCCACTACTGAACTCGTATCTTCACAAAGCGTGGGTAGTTTAGTCTTGGGATAAGAAAAATGCAAATCAGTCTGAGGTTATAGCATTTTCCTTTGAAAGAACAAAATAAAAAGCTTGCAGACTGGTAGCATGCCAACTAAGCAGTGGCAACCTACTCAGAAGTCTGGTGTCCTAACTGAGGCAAGTTATTTAATTAACAAAATGTGTAACTGGGGCAGGCATATCAACTGCGTCCTGATTTGGCATCACTTCAGATTGGGAAGTTTACCAGGCTCCAGGGCTCAGTCACATAAACATGAGACAGCTTGAGGAACCAGAGCTGCCTGAAGCTGGCAGATATGACTAAATCTGTGAGAACCTGCTTATGTCTGTGTAGAGCAACAGTGGGCAGCAATGCAGGACATGCTAGGGGACACAAGTATCTAGGAAATCATCCTAGATACTTACATTTAGACTGTTGACTCCCACACTAAGTTTTTAAACAACCATAGTGAAAGTGTGCATAAAATCAGCACCATACAATACCTTTCTCACTCAGGCTGAAAGCTTTGATATGTCAGACTGAAGTGGTAGAAGGATGTTCAGATGATGTTTACTGGAAGGAATGAGTTCCATAAACATCAGTGATCCAGCAATGGTCTTTCCTTCACAAAGCCATTTGTGTCACAGGTAAATGTGCTGAAACTAAACTTAGTTTGGGAGTATCTAATTTCATTACTAAATGTCACATAGTTATTTTCAGGTTAATCTCTGTTTTCTGTAAAGTGTGTGTGAAGTATCTGAGCATGGTGATGCACTTACTTTATTTTTTGTGTTCACACCATATGTCAAGGCAATTGCTACTATTAAATAGCCTAATCACCTGCTTCTCTTGAGATGAGTCTGCCCCCTATTATGCATGGTCTTGGGTTTTATTCTTCTCTATTTTCATCCCATTTATTTTTTGGATTATGAGAGAGTAGAACGAATTGAGCTTTACATTGAGTTGTTTTGAAATAAGAGTCTGACCAAGCTTGCCTCAGTGCCCTCATTCCAACTAATCTTTTCTTATTTTATCTAAAACAGATTACTGATGTGAAATTTTCTTAAAAATAGAGTTCCTCAAAATACTCAATCCAACACTGGGTCAGTCAATGCAAATCAATGCTCGTAAAAAAAATGGTGAATGAATACAAAACATCCTGTGTCTTATTCAGATAATTGACATTGTGTCATCTATATCTCTTCATTTTTTCCTATATGAATATACCCCTGCAAAACTTTGTTTCAGAAAAGCTAGTGTATATTAGTGGTGTAAGACACACATACTCAACTTCACCCCTCTATATTGAGTGCTTACAATTTAGTATAGACTTAGCTAGATGATCATGAACTCAAACTTTGTTTGAAATATGTGTAATAAATAAAAACAACAACAACAACACCTAAGCAGTGAAATCATCTTCCTTACAATTAATCCTATTCTTATTTTTCAGAGTCAGATGATGAAGGTGCTGGTACTGCTTGACTCTGTAATTCAGTTTGTTGTGAGCATAAGGTTTCTGTTCTGAAGGAAGAGAAAGAGGAAGATTGCAGTTTAATGTGCCACTTATGAAAAACATGGACATACTGTAGAGCAGGAAGTTGTTGGTGAACAGGAAGCAGAAAATATTAGCTGCAGATAGAGGGCAAAAGGAATGTCATACCTGGTTATCTTTGCTGACTCATGCAATGAAGACAGAGGCATGTAACTGGGTTGTGTTTTGTTTTTTATTTTGCTAGCTCATGCTCAACAGACTGGTGACTCAACTTCTCAAGAAAGCATGAGCTTGCTTAGGGTTGCCAAACAGCAAGGTTTTTGTTCTGTCTTTTTTATACTGCCTTAAATTCTAATATTACATGTAACATAATAAATCCAGCTAGCACTAAGAACCTGGGTGTGCAGAACTGTTGAAAAGTCTGTCTTTGGACATAGTTGTCTTTAAATGATTTGCACTGCATGTGGTAAGTTATAATGAAATAGTGTGCTATGCACAAGAGGGAGGAACATAAGAAGACTTTCTTTTTGTAAGAAGCATGGCAGCAACTGTGTTTGCAGGTCAAAGACTGTAGAAGACCTTGCAGGACTTAAAGACAATGGCTAATGGCATGAAATATATTTAGTACTTTTTTTTTTTAAATCTGGGGAGTTGAGAGAAAAAAAAAACAAATGGGCCATTACAACATTTGAGTCTCCTATTTTCTGTTGGAAATATAAAGAAGATTCAAAAAGATGGTTATAAAAAAGTCTAGAAAATACTACTGTGAGCAGACGGTATGATTTCCTTCCATATTTTGACTTACCTTGTTATCTGTGGTGAACAAGGCAATATGTGCTGAAATAATTGAGGTGGCTGAGAAGAAATTGAGAGAGGAGCTGTTTTTCAGTGACAATTAAAAAGGAAAGTTCTCGTGTCATCTCCAAAGTTCTGGTCAATCCCTGGAGAATGCGAACACAGCCAAAAATGCCAATAATAGCAGCAGCATTGTTAATATCTCCCAAATAAGAGAGAGATGGATGTTAATTATCAGAATTCTCAATAGTCACTGCTGTGACAAACAACAGTGACATGAAGTATGCCTTTGTTTCTTAGGAATATATGGTTGCATAAGTGGAAAACTATTCACATCAGTGAACAATATACCTCATTAGTACTGCTATATTCAAAGTAAAAGCATAATTGAAACAGATAATATAAATCACAATTTTCTTTGTTAAGGAAACTTTAATAAGAAACATAGTGAGATAAATGGAGGGGTCTAAATTTTTTTGTGTGCCATTAAAATAGTCCTAATAGTTAAGAACAGCAACATTAACAGTTTAGGTACAAAATTGGGCTTTCTGGGCTTTCCAAATAAATTCTTCTAGTAATTGCTTTACCCAGCGGATAACAGTGAAATGGAATGTTTAAGAAAACAATTAAAATGTGTCATTAATTGAAGTATGTGTTTACATCTAGAGGAGTATCCGTCTTGCTTTAGGCAGTGGGCGGGCATAAATTTGCTTTGTCTATGCCTTAAAAGACTTGTCTATGGAGTCTACCTTTGATTTTGTGTCTCAGTACTCAATCATTACTGAACAAACAAACAGTAAGCTTCACTTCATGGAATAAAGAGGAGGAAAAAGAGTAACTCACGTGTGATGACAGTGTGAGGATAGCTCTTAATAACATCGGAGAAGCTTTCAAACAGTCACAAAATCTTAGAACGATGCAGGTGAGGAGATCTATAGCCCATTCTCCTGCTCAAGCAGCATCAACCCTGAGGTCAGAGCAGAAAGATAGATTAGGTCCTATATTGTATTCCTGTAGTTGGTGGATTTGAAGTGAGATGGAGTGCAAGGAACTGGTGTCCAGAATATTTCTGTTTTGTGTATTTGTCAAGTAAAGGAAGGAATAAATGTGGCCCATCAAAAATGAAATTTCATTAACTTCTGTATCAGTGAGAATAAGATACCAAAGAGAAGAAGAGAGTCATGGGCAAGGGAGAGAAAGAATTGAAAGCAAGTCAAGTCTTAAAAGCACAGGGGTAGAAAATAGTATTAAGAGTATAAATAGTGTACCACAAATAGTTACATACTATTTTACACAGGGTAAATAAAAATACTAAAATGACAAGCAGAGCAGAGGGTACATGCTAGTCTGTTGCTTGGGCCTGCTCACAAGAGCCTCAGCACTATGTTTGACTGCATCCACAGGGCATCTCCAACTCCGTCTGCCTTGTTAGAGCCCACTGTTCTTGCTAGCTCCTCTGCCACATCAAACAGGTTGGTCCTGCCTGTGGGCAGTGAGTCATCTAAGCACACGGTTCATTGCACTGCGAAGCTCCAAAGCAGGGAAGCCACAGCCACCAGCTGGCATACTTTATCAGGGGCCATTAGCTATAAACAAACACATCTCCTTTCATGGCTTCTAAATTTAGTTTCTAACAATTATTATTCCTTCTGCATGTCATTTCAGGATTGCAGACTGGCTTCCACCAGGAAATTTGGGCTACGGATTTTCTAGGTGTAGGAGTCTATTTCTGAAGTATTTTGTGTGGTTTTGATTATTTGTAAATCTAGGAGCAGTCTATAGGAATTGTAAATTGCAAAAATACTATGTACAGAATGGGAAATGAGAAATTACCAACTTGCGATTTAGAAGCAAAACATCCTGTTTTATATTATGGTTTGCATTTAGTGTTGCCTCTGAAAATTGCATTGAGGTCTGGCCGTTTGCTTGGAGCTCAGTGGAGCTATGTGAACTTGTTTCTACAAATATGTATTACCAATCAAAGCATATTAGGGGTTCTAGCTATGGATGGTTGTTGCATGTGGAAATATTCATTATAACTAACTGGAAGGATTTGTTTGCTATAACTGGCAGAATTTAGTCTCTACAGATGAAATAGAACCTGATTGCAGTAAGTTTCTTGAGCAAATGACACTAATGACATATATGCAGAAGTGTTCTTATTTCCAACTGGCAGCTGGAAACGCTCCATTCATCTGCCGTCTTTGCAGTGTGTCTGTTGGCTGTGTGTCCTAGTTGCTTTGAGATGTCGTTGCTCCTTCATTGTAAGTAACCTGAAATGTTAACACTGCCAGTTTTCAATACATGTACTTGCTATGATTCTGGTTGCACAGGAGCAGTCAGGTACAAATGAAAATATGTAGAAGACAAGCAGCCGTGGTGTATTCCTGAATTTTCTGAGGGTATGCCCATTAACTCTTTGCTTCTGATATGTGAGAGTAGGATTGGTATAATGCCGAAATCTCAGGGTGTTCTGCACCGTCTTACTATTTCAGCCTAATATTTGCAAGGAGAAAAATCTCTAATTCTTGTCAATCAAAGCTCTGAGCTATTATGAGATCCTTCTTGGAGCTGGACTATTTATTGCTGTATGTGGTACATTTTCTAGTTCAGCCTGAGTAGTGTCTTGCTCAGGTCAGTCCAAAGAAGAGAGTTCCCTGCAGAGATTACTCAGCATTCAGATCTCTGTAAAATAGCTTTATAGTAGGTTGTCTACACACTTTTTTTAAAAAAATCTAAATCAAAAAGTAACTGTATCATTTTGGTGGTATCTGTTGCTTGAAAGTAAGTGCCACAGCATGAACAGGAAAAGCATACTGAATTTGGTAAATGAAACTGGCTTTGCTAGCATGGCATTCATGCAATGTCGTGTGCTAGCTCTATAGTGCACATTGGTTGGTGTGTGCAGATACCAGTTTAGAGTTAGTTCACAAATAGCTTTGCAAGCTGTGATCAGTGTAAATATAGCCTGAAATGCTTTAAAAGCCCTGAAAACACCTAAATTACAAATTGTCTTGCAGTAAATCTTTAAATTTTTCTCTATGTTTGACCCCGTAAGGAGCAGTAAACCAATATGTGCATCTCATTTACGTCTAAAGTTTTAGATCGTGAGTTCAGCTGCAGTTGTTATTATGGTGCCTATATGTCCATTGCCATTTGCATTTTGTGCCCTTATTGAACAACAGGTTTATTCTGTGTGTGTGTTTTTCTTTTTTTTTGGTGCAGAGAGTGGAGGGTGGGGAAGTAGGAAATGGCACATATAAACAGCTGTGTATGCCAGCTTGATGTCTGGACTTTTCTTTCTCTGTTTTTTTCTTGAACAATGCACATTGATGTTTCTGATGTTTTAGATGGAGCAGCTCACTCTAGAGACCATCTCTAGGCATGTCAAGGAAAAGAATGGTGATCAGGAGAAGTCAGCATGGATTCACCAAGGGAGTGTCTTGTTTGACGAACCTCATCATAGAATCATAGAATCATTAAGGTTGGAAGGGACCTTTAAAAATCATCTAGTCCAACCCTCCTGCACACATAGGGTCACCTAGAGCATGTGGCACAGGGCTACATCCAAGCAGACTTTGAAGATCTCCAGAGAAGGAGACTCCACAACCTATGTTAGCAGCCTGTTCCAGTGCTCCGTCACCCTCACTGTTACGAATTTTTTCCTTAAGTTCCTATGGAACTTTTGGTGCTTCAGTTTGTGGTCATTTCCTCTAGTTCTGTCGGTGGCCACCACTGAAAAGAGACTGTCTCTTCACTCCCTTCCTTGAGGTATTTATAGACATTGATCAGGTTCCCTCTCAGCCTTCTCTTCTTGAGGCTGAGCAGGCCCAGCTCCCTCAGCCTCTCCTCATGGGGCAGATGTTCCAGGCCCCTGGATCATCCTCATGGCCCTGCGCTGGATTCTCTTCAGCAGCTCCACATCCCTCTTGTACTGGGGGACCCAAAACTGGACACAGTGCTCCAGATGTCGCCTCACCAGGGCTGAGTAGAGGGGCAGGATCACCACTCTCGACCTGCTGGAGATGCTCCTCTTAATGCACCCCAGGATCCCATTGGCCTTTTTGCCCACGAGGGCACACTGCTGCCTCGTGGTCAACTTGTTGTCCACCGCAAGGCCCAGGTCCCTCTCTGCAGAGCTGCTCTCCAGAAGATCAGTCCCCAGCCTGTACTGGTGTCCTCCATAAGTGCAAGATCTTGCACTTGGTCTTTTTTAAATTTCATGAAGTTTCTCTCTGCCCAGTTGTCCAGTCTATCCAGGTCCCTCTGGATGGCAGCACAGCCCTTTCAGGTATCAGCTACTCCTCCCAGTTTGGTATCATCAGCAAATGTGCTGAGGGGGTACTCTGTGCCTTCATCCAGGTCATTGATGAATAAATTGAACAGGACTGGACTGAGGACTGACCCCTGCGGGACATCCCTAGCTACAGGCCTCCAACTAGGCTCTGCACCACTGATCACCATCCTCTGAGCTCTGCCATCCAGCTAGTTGTTAATCCAACTTGCTGTCCACTCATCTAACCCACAGTGCCGGAACTTGTCCAGGAGGACGCTGTGAGAGACTGTGTCAAAAGCCTTGCTGATAGCCTTCTACGACTGGCTGGATGGGCAATGGGAAAGCTGTGGATGTTTTGTACCTTGAATTCAGCAAGGCTTTAGACACCATCTCCCATAACATTCTCATATGAAAACTGGAAATGTGGACTGGATGAGTGGACAG